>JANHFL010007009.1:567881-580210 GCA_032468155.1 Oxyrhabdium leporinum | reverse complement strand
CACACACACACACACACACACACACACACACACACACACACACACACACACACACACACACCCTTCCACTCCCGTTCCACATTATATGGAGGTTAGTTAATCCAACCTTTCCACTTTAGGAATACAAAGTAAGTGAAACCAAACAGCATGAATGCAAGGTCAGCTAGTTTTGAGCCTTTACTTTGAAAAGGAAGAGGAGGAGGGGGATTAAATATACAGTGACTGCTCTAACTCTAAAACCTTTCTTCCTTTTCTTTTCTGGACTATATAGAAATGATTGAAATTGTCTCCGCAGAATGCAAACCTATATCCATTGAACCTTTGCCAGATTTTAGCTCAAGTGAAATGAATCACTCCCTGTGGCGGAAATATAGCACCTGAAATGCATCCCAGCCTCTTTGTTTGTAGGCAGAATTGGGCAATGACAGGTCAGATCACTCGTACAGAGTACATAGTAGACCAACATATCCTTCAAAAATCTGGCAGAAGTGCTTTGGATCTGTTGTGAGCCTGAGCACAACCGCTTTCTCATTTGTGCATATTTCTTTCCCAGTAGAATTCCGCAAGTCCTTTAAAACTAGAAGAGAGTAAGCATGCAGCTAGCAGATGTACAAAGGCACTTGGAAACAAATTGTCCTTAACCATAGTTTGTTGAATAAGCCATAATTGGCTGAGTTTGCACAACAAACCCTAAATCATAATCAGTGAATTGTAAACCACAAGAGTTGGGTCACACTATATTCTAAGCTAAAAAAACAAACTTAATCACATTATAACTTATATAGCCTATTACATGAACCCCATAATAGGCCCTTCCTTGTAAAAATGGCTCAGATGGTGTAATATTTGCATCACTAAGAAAATATGAGCATAGGCAGTTTCCTTTCAATGTGGATAAGAAAAAACAGCATTTTGTAAAAGGTGAGAAAAGCTAGGGCTTTATCCTCTTGCATCTTTCTGAAAATGGGATCTCCCAAAACTTGTGTCACCTTTCTTCTAGTGTGAAATACACCCTCTTGATTTTATCTCATAGAATGGCAATGAAAAAGCCATCATTCTCTTTGCTAAAGGACAACCTTCATATGCATGCTACCTTTCCAGGTCTGGTGAGAACAGTGTCCAACCAATCAAGAAAGCGCTACGTGCTTATGAGGAGACGATAAGCATGTCTACGCTAGTCATTTACATCCTCATCTAGCCATTGTTAATAAGAACAGATTTATTTCACTTTGACAAGAACTGAGTGGTGCTATAAATCATTAACTGTGGAAATCTTCCTAGTCTCCTATAAAAGGGCTAAGGCTAGCAGCAGGCAGTTTTAAAGTGCTTTATCCCAATGGTTGAATCAGTCACTGGGGCAATTTCCCCCAATGCGGGTAGACATAAATCAGCCCAGTACTGTTACCTAATGTGTAGATTCTGCCTCAAGCCCCCACTGGTATACTTTTGCTCCAGGAGCAAGCAGCCCACCCATGTAGTTCTGTGGTTCACCATTTGGGGATTTGCTTCCTGTCCCAGCAGTGGCATGAATCCCTTCTCTTCAAGAATCCCTTCTCTTTCTGACCTTATGCCTATAAACATTTGTGGCTAAAGTAGGCCACAAGAGGATGCATCTTTACTTTTTTTAAAAAACTGAAGTCCACTGGATTCTCTGAAGTTGTCTCTTTGGAATACACACAGTTCCCATAGAACACTTTGAAGTCCTACAGTAACTAAAAATGGCAGAGCGGTTTGAATGTGTTCTTGGCCTAACCTTGGCATGCGCTTCCTCTCATTTGGTACAAGGCTTGTGAAAGTGCTCAGTGCCAAAAACTAAACAAATCAGGTAGTTCTCTGTCACTCAGACATTTGATTTTGGTTTTGGCTTAGAAAGTGCTGGTGTTGCACCCTACACCCGTGTGGCTTGCATTCTTCTGTAACATTTCAGGGGGGTGGGCAAGTTGTTAATCATAATGTTATGAAGTCTCAATGAAGCAAGGATTAGGCTGGAATTGTGAAGAACTACAGAGAAAAGGCCCAATCCTGGGTTATGAAAGGTTAAATTCATATAATGCTATAGGAGAAATAACATATGTTACAGAGAATCTTTTGCTCCTGGAATGAGACAGTTAACAAAGATGTGTACATTTTGATTTCAATGATTGCATTGTATTGAAAGATTTACATTAGTAAATCTTTACTAATTATTGTATTGCAATAAATTAGTCCTATACAGGTAGTCCTTGACTTATGACCACAATTCAGCCCAAAATTTATGTTGCTAAGTGAAACATTTGTTAAATGAGTTTTGCCCCATTTTACCTTTCTTGCTACTGTGGTTAAGTGAATCACTACAGCTGTGAAGTTAGTAACACGGTTGTTAAGCGAATCTGGCTTCCCCATTGACTTTGCTTGTCAGAAGTTCACAAAAGTTGACCACATGACCCCAGGACACTGCAACCATCATAAATATGAACCAGTTGCAAAGCAGCCAAAATTTAATCATGACATACAAAGCGTTCAAAAGAGCTTCAAAAGAGGTTTCAGACCAGTTGCAGTTTCTGAGTAGTATTCAAAGGTGGCCCTAGGTAGATTGCATTGCAGTAACTGAGCCAGGTGTGTGTTAGTGCATAGCCATAATTGTCAGGGCTTAATAATACCAGAATAGACTCGCCGGAACTCAGGAGATTTCAATCCAGGGAAACTTATGCTTCAGGAAGTCAGAAGACTCTTTGTGGATTTTGATCCTGGAGACAAAGAGTAGTGTCCTTTCTTACTGGAAATCATTGGTGTGATTTAGACCTCATTGCACTGGAACAATAGTTGACTGGGTTTATGCTATGCAGTTCTTTTTCTGGATGCTGTTCTGACTTGTGTTGTCTTCATTGGTGTGTTGGAAGGGGCAATACGTTGAAGGCACAGATTGGCTTCTAAAAAGCAATGGGGTTAGTCCTAATCCTGCCTGCTAAGAGATGGGTACTTTCCTGGTACCTGCCTGCTACCAATTCTGGAACGTGAAGGATTAACATGCTTGTTAAGATCTTGGCTTGGGGAGGGAGAACATTCATAGTGAGACAATCCTGAAATCCTGCCCCCCCCCAAAAAATTTACAATCCTTACATCACAATCAGTACAATTACCTAGTAGACTTCCCATCATCACTAGATTCCCAAGCATATGGCAAAATTACTTCTTCAGAGTTTTTTGGAAGGTCAATGTAGGATTGACCTTCCCCTGTTTCAAGGGGATTATATTCCAAAGGATAGGTACCATAGCAGAAAAAGTCCTCTTCCTGGGCCCTGTCAGATGACAGCCCTTAATAAACAGAACCTGATAGGGCAAATAGATTTAACTAGGAAGAGTCATAGCTTCAACTAGCTCAGATATTCTATCTATGCTGTAGTAATATCTTCTTTGGCTTCCTACAATGTATGGTATGAATTCAGAAACTGTGGTGTTATGTTATTAATTGAAAGCTTTCTGCATGTTTCAAAATTTATTTGGAAGAGGTTCTTTGGAACATGTTGGACCAGGAAGCAAGCTACTTCTTTATGAAAACTGTATGCTTTCAGTGGTTAGAGTGTAGTACTGCAGGCTACTTCTGTTGACTGCCAGTGCTTTCAGTTTGGCAGTTCAACTCTCACCAGGCTCAAAGTTGACTCAGTCTTCCATTCTTCCAAGGTGGGTAAAATGAGGACCCAAAATTTGGGGGCAATATACTGACTCTGTAAACTGCTTAGAGAGGGCTGTAAAGCACTGTAGAACAGTATATAAGTCTAAGTGTTATTGCTATGTTTTCAGGCTTTCGCTCTTGAAAGAATTCCATCTCTTTTCAAGCTCACACCAAAGGCTGAAAAAGCTATTCTAGAGAGCTATTGATCAAATGCTCCCATGTATTCCAAAATATGCCTTCTGATTACCTTTTGACACATCTACAGCCATGTTACCTGAGGCTGGATAGTAAAGGTTTCATATTATGCTACTTTCAAAACAGTAACTATGGATCTTCCTTTGTCACTAAGCCTACTACAGAGTATTGGTGTTGAATCTTACAAGGCTGAAGCACAATTTTCCTTGTCTTATTCAACTAGAATATAAAACCATTCCTAGTTTTTTATGAGGCTCCCTGAATTAAAAAATAAAGAAGGTGGTAATCAGGATCAACTTTCTCGTACTTGCTGGAAATTGCGAACACAATTTTGTGTTTGGTTTTTCTGAAATAAGTAAAAAGCAGCTAGAGATTAGAACCAGAGAGCATGCTTAAAAATCTTGCTCCAATTTATATGCACCTATACCTGCATCTCTCCATTTCCATCTCCATGTCTATCTCCATCTCTCCTTTTGTTTTGGATGATCTCCTAATAGAATGCATCTTTTATCTTTTTATTCTGTTTGATGAGGATTTTTTGTTGTTGTTTTGCATTGATTATATTTCCATTTGTTAGCTTCTCTGAGAGATCTTACCCTGAGAGCAAAATTTTTTAAAATGTACTGGGTGAAATAACATTTTACTACCAGAACAAGCATTGGAAGCAAAGTGCTGCCACTTCTACTGTATAACTGTAAGACTGAGGTTGGAAAATGCTCATCTGTTATGAAATGCAAAACTCTTTGGGAAATTTTCAAAGGAAACATATTATTTAGTCAATGTATATCTTGCCTGTCTGCCCAGTTACATATTAATGCCAATTCCTCCCGTCCCCTGAAAAGGAGTAGCCAAGTCACTTCTTCCAGGTAATATTCAAATATTATAGGTATAGTTATATTTTTAAATGTGCTAAACAAGGAAGTCGCTATACATTCCTTCACATTTTAACTAGATGGCTTTTTTAGAAAAATCAAACTAGAGAGGGACCCAGCCCAGATGTATGTAACCAAAAGCAAGACAGACTTCTTTTATTCTTGCAAATGGAACACATGGTAGATGGGTTTTTCCCTTACACGTCTTGTTTTGTTTTAGCCAGAAGGTTGCCTTTCTGTTTGGTTAGCCCTTCCCTTATTTTGAAAGACAAAACTCAGATGGCTTTTGCTGTGCAAATACAGTTAGAATTCCAGCAAGCCCAGTCTACATTCTTCTAGCTACCCTCAAAATTCCTACAGAGGTCTTGGTTTTGCCAATAGGGAAAATAATAATTTTTAAAAAATTCTAATCATTTTTAAGTTAGATGGGTCAGAATGGGTGCTGGTAAATCAGAAAGAAGAAATTTTCATCTATGATGAATAAGAAACCCAAAGGAGAATCCACTCAACTCAACTTCATAAAGGAACTAAAAATATTTGGTTGCATACTATTAAGAAAAAGTTGGCAACAAAACTGCCAGTGATGTAACGCCTATGGCACTACTCTATAAGCTAAATTTGGAATACTGCTGATAGTCCCATAATAAAGCTATAAGATGAGTGCATAGAAAAGAACCCAACACTACCAGAAATTTGGCACACCTCTGCCATTTTTCCTTTTGGTCTGGGAAAAGATGGTCAAGAAGAAATATCAAAGACGTTGGTATGGAGAAATATCCTTCCCCCAGTCATAATATTAAGTCTAAGGATCATTCACTATACTTGATGGATAACAGGAGGAAATCAGATGAACATTGCTGGAAGCATTGTTAGCTTTGTATTCTCAGAAGGGAAGAACTTATAATAGACACCCATGGCAAAAAAAAATCCTCTTTGTAAGCAGGAAGAAATTACCCACTTTTTAACTTCCCCATAACATTCTCCCTTGCAAGCTACAAACCGTATTTCCCTTGCAAGCTGCTAACCACTCACTGGCTTATAGCACCTTCTCTGTAGCCAAGGGTATCTGGCAACAGCTTCATCCTTCCTACGTTCAAATTTATTGTGGTCACTAAGCAATGTTTTATATAAATCTAAAATTATAACATACCAAGGAAATTAAACACCAAAGGAAAAGGTAAAATATATGTGTGTAAAAAGAGCTTAAGTGCAGTCCTTAACTTACTAAAAAAAATAACATTAAAAAATAAGATGTTAACATTAGCCTATTAATAAAATCAAATTATTTGGGTACTAAGAACCAAATTCTTCATCTATTAGTACATTAAGAAAACTTCATAAGCTATAATGCCCCAGAAAATCAGAGGTGATAGTGAGCTTCCATGAAATCAAAAGAAATCAGTCAAGGTTGATCAAGGGTATTAGGGAAGCATATAATCACATACTGTAGAGTGATAGTCTCTATAGCATTTATATTATATGGACATGTTCTCATACAAAAGGAGACTTTACTAAAAGCAGGGATGCAACATGCAACAAGCAAAAAAATCATGCTTTTCCAGACCACCTTCTGCACAGAGCCTTAGGCACTCCCAGAGACACTACTGGGCTGCTTGTCATGTACTGTAAGAGCCACAATGTCTTTATAGGTGGCATATATGTTTTTAACCCTGATCTATTTGATGGAATTTCTTGACCACAGCTTATGAAATCATCCATGAAAATCCCTATCTTAATAACTGCCTGCAAATAGAAAAGTGCGACAGCTTTTAAAAGATGTTAGAATTCCCTGCTGCCACCACCCTCTAGTTTTTTTAGTTTTTATGTTTGCAGGTATTACTTAAAAATTGTTTTAAAATAGAATTTCTCGCCGACGTATTCAATGATACAATCATTGCTACTATCAAATTCATCTGCCAAATAGATCAGGCTTCTAAAAGGCAGGAAACTAGAATAAGAGTCAGCCTCACAGCAAGCAATAGATTTTGGAGGTTGATTCCAGTGATCAGGGTCCAAAATATTTCCCATTTTTCCTGTTATCCCTTGTAGACTTCTATGCAGCTCTGTGAACTCATTGATCAAAGACTTTTCCATTTCCTTACTTTTCATTTGTTTCCATAAAAAGATTCTCAATACTGCCCTCAAAATATGATCTGCAAATTAAAAACATATCTCCACATATTTATGTTCATCATTTGAAAGCCAGATAGAGAAAGGTTAGTTTGGAACCAATTTTGTCTGCTTTGTTTTTTCTCTCTCTCTTATTCATCTTCTATTTAAGTCCTGAACATTTGTTGAGGCTTCTGTACTTCACAATATATGCCAGTCACCGGTCCAGATTCTTCAGCTGGGACTCTGCTCAAGTTATTTTGAAATCTTGTTTTCTTGACCATTGCCGCACTGCTTTCTAGTGCCTAATGGCATTCATATTCATACAGGAGCACTAGTTCTTAAACTCTCTCTCTATTTTTTTTTAATCCACAGCTCTAGAGGTGTATGTACATAGCAACCAAAACATTGTAAGCATTCTGGAGCAGACAAAAATCTTCCCCACATTTATGGGTCTGCAAGTGGCTAATTGAGTTGTTGAGTTTTATGAATTATGGAAGGCGGTCTCTTTGCTATTTCATTAAGTTTGGGACATATTGGGTCTGATGTAGGTCCCTTTTAAAGACAATAGGCATCTTTCATGGACTTTCAGTGGGGTTTGGATCATTCAGGGCACTGAAGAAATCTGCTTAGGAAGCAGCTGTGGTTGGATTAACCAAAAGTGTGTGCAATACATTTGGAAATGACTGAAAAGCCTCAAGAACACCCACATAATGTTAGCTAATTGCATGGTTTAGCAGCACACAAGAATTGGAAGAGTCCAATGGAAGAACAGCATTCTGTGTTTTTTGTCCAGGAGTTTTCAGACTTGCTTAGAGGTTGCATGTTTGCCTGGCATCTTTTTCTTTCATTTCAGGAAAAGTATGGAAGATCTAGGGACAAAACCTTCCCCTAACTTTAGGTGGTTCCATTTACTAGGCCTGTTTATCAGGTAAAACACTGAGCTGCAGGTTGGATAGAATGGTTTGCGTACAAGTTGGTGTAATAGTAAGGCTAAATATTTATTTCCTCCCCAAGTGATAAGAAGTCCAAAGGCAAAACCAGAAGATTTAGGCTTCTTGGTGTGCATAATATTTGAGATGGGTAATACATCCATACTATTTAGTGACTTATGAACAGCATGGTGGTGAAAACTGTGTTCCAATTAAACATCCAAGGCACCTGTTAACCTTACATCAAGCATCAGTAACTTCAACTTTCTCTTTTTAACAGCAGGAGAGAAATACAGGTCCATGTTAATACAGGTCCATTAAATACAGGTCCATGTTAAATGCATAAGAAGAAATGAAAATAATTGGCCTGGCCTAAATTCCTACATATCTTATGTTCCATAAAAAAGTGGTGGAAATGTACTAAAGCCTAGGAGAGTGGTACTTTCCATAGACTTACCCCCGCTGTAGAAAAAGAGGGAATTGAAAGAAGCTTGTCAATTTTAATCTTTATTTGCTTTTATCTGGGACACTGAGAAAAAGAGGAAAAGCCATTAGACCATCACTCCATTTATAGAAAATGCCAGGATGGGGGAACCATGAAGAGGGGTGAAGCAAAACAATGGAAAATGGTGTAGCCCAAATTCACAGAGCTCTAGAATTTCCAATTAAATCTCAGGTCCACAGTAGCTGATCCTGTACTATATCTGAACTGCAAGTAACCTAATGTTTATTTTCAGGACTTTATAAGACCAGTTTCAATACTTCATATCTCCTTTTCCATATAGGGCTGTAATCTGCACGTGATGTTTCTAAGTATTATTTAGCTTGCATGTGAAATTAAAGATGTTGTACATTAGTTTGCTCATTATGTTAAGTTCCCCTTTTTGGTATTTGTATGTAGACCAACATACTGTAGATCAGGGGTGTCAAACTCGATTTCATTGAGGGCTGCATCAGGGTTGTGTTTGCCCTCGTGAGAGCTGCGGTGGGCATGGCCAGGGTGGGCATGGCCTGACCCGCAGCTCCCCCAAGCTCCATTTTCGCTGGCAGAGGCACCATGGGCCAATCCTTCACTGTTTCCAGGGCTGCTCTGCAGGCCAGATCTAAGCACACCGCAGGCCGGATCTGACCCCCAGGCCTTGAGTTTGACACCCTTGCTGTAGATAGTCCATTGGTTCTAGTAGGCTTCCAACTTGGTAATATAACTTCATGTATAAGTTCTTGCAAATAGGGAAGATCTTCTAAGACAGGGCTGTCAAACTCGTGGCCTGCGGGCCAGATGTGTCACATGCTGGCCACCCCCATGGCCCGTTTAGTGAAAGGGAAAAAAGTCACAATATGTCACGTGATGACGCTGTGACAACACGAGTTTGACACCTCTGTTCTAAGATATCTTGCATGCTGACATGCCTAGTGCACAAAATGTCAATATATTCCTGCCATCTTTCTTTGCTCCTTTTTGACTCAGTTACCATCTGTCCATTTGGATCCTATTCCTTCAATTTAAGTTGAAGTTGGAACCTCCTCTTGGAAGACTTTATTGTTTTCCTGTGTCTGTTTTTATATTCACTCTTTATGTACCTTGCTATAATAGTGCTTCTTATTTCTTCTGAGAACTTTCTGGGGTTTTTTTGTAAGATCCTTACTGAGATGTTGCCTTTTTTCCCCCCTTGGCAATTTCAACAATCTGTTCTGACACCCAGCTTGTTTGTCTGCTCATTATTTGTTAGTTTTTGGTCCTTGGCAGTCTTTTTTTCACATTCATCCTTATCAATTCTACGAATAAATCTACAAACAGTTAAGACCATCCACACATGATCATGCTTATCTATTGGTGACTATAGACATGGAGAAAATTGCCAGCTAATTACCACTTCCCCCTTTTGACAATGAAATGAAAAAGACAACTCCTTGGAAATAATCCAATTGTGTCTGATTCCATCTGATCTGTGCCTAGAAAAAAAAAAATAAACTTGCAAAAAAAAATAAATGCCAGCATCTCCCCTCTTCTATACTTTATATGCTTCTTCAGTTTATTTGTGAACACTGACCACTGTTTGGGGGGTAAAAATCAAAGCCAGTGAGAAAAAAAACAAAATGAAAAATCACCACTTGTTATCAAAATAGAGCCATATAAAATAAGGAGCCTCAAAAGCTTCTTGTTTACCATGGTGGTAAAGTCTCCTTGCCTTCCCTATAATACTGGCACAACGGTAGTTCTGCTTTCTGATTACAGGTAGTTCTTGAGTTAGAAACCGTAATTAAGCCCGGAATTATAATTGTAAGTTGTGATAGTCATTAAGCAGGTCATCACATGACCCTACCGATTGCATTACTCTTTGTGGTGGGTGTTAAGTGAATCCATGGTCATCTGTGAAAGCTGTGGTCATTAAGTGAACCTATAGTTCACAATGGGCAGTTTTTAGTGAAAACTGGAAGTAAATGCTTTTTTTCTGGCAAAAAAAAAAACCCCTTCAGGATGCTGCAAACAATTGTAAATGTTGGCAAGTTGCTAAGTGCCCAAAATACAATTGTGTGATCTCAGGGGTGAGGGCACCCATCAGAGCTTTGAATCTGAGGGGAGGTCCATTGTAACTTTGAATGTTTTCTAAGCAACCCGTTGTAAGCCAAGAACTACCTGTTCTATTTAATTATATCATCTGGTAATTATAATAGAAGCCCAGAAACCTATAAGGTGAGAAAGCGGGAATACATTGCTTCTTCCAAAACAGAATCCTTCTGTGAGCTCTGGTGAAAGAATCAGGAGTACAAGACATTTGTTACAACATCGTGTAATTGCAGAGCTGGTCATGTAACCCCCGTGTCAGGAATATTCCCTAATTTGTGAGGGTGAAAAGTTGCCAGCTGCTGCAAGAAGACACAGTGGATGAAATGGGGAGATGCACCTCATTCTCCAAAAGAACCCTCATTAATAAGCCTTTACCAAACTGTTCATATAACAAATGGGTGTTCTTACACTCCAGGGAAGTTGACTGTAGAAGCTGTGAATGCCCCGTCAATCCCCCCCTGCTTCTGCCCATAAATAACGTGGGAATGTCATGCGAGACCAAATGGCACGCTCTGGGCTTACAAATGCAGAGAAATGAGAGATACTATTGGAACTCGCTGACAGCACCACAGGCAGCTATTAAGGCCTAATCCAGGGTCAGTTTTCTACCTCCCCCTGGCAAGCCACCAGCCCAATTTGCTTAACTTCTTCCTTGCTGTGCTGCTCTTTTGTTTCAAGCTATGCCGAGGCTTATCTGAATTACGGGTTAAGTCCCAGTCAGATGTCTTCCATTCGAGGCCACCATGGGAGAATGGCAGGATATTCTCTTTCCAGCAGAAAGCAAACGGCAAGCAGAGGCAAGGCAGTATCCATTTCACCCAAATGCTGGTTTATGTTACAGCTCTTTTGCAAACTTCTAATTGCTCCGTAGGACTGACATTTATAGACATCCCCCTGTTTTAAATGAAAACACAATACTGAGGTCAGGAGGAGGTTTGGGGACAGCACAGATCCCAGGTGAGGGCAGAGGAGGAAATTGCTTTAAGACTCCTAAATGCCAAGTATGTTTTCAAGAGGGAGATGGGGGAGAGAGAGAAAGTCACGGGGAGTGTGGAAAGACATTAATCACAGCCCCAAAGGCATGGAGGAATATTAATGACCTTCTCTATCCTGAATATTCAGCGCTTAGAGCAAAAAAAAAATGTATTTCATGATTTTCATATTATTTATTCATCTGGTCCGGGAAAGAGACAGGCTGAGCTCCAGAGGGGATACATATCATCCATTGGTGTGCCGTATTTTTCCAATTGTTTTTCTTCTCGGGACCTGCTGCCAAAGAACCCTCAAATTGCAACTCAAAGTCATCTGAGTTGAAAAGGCAATTTAGGGATTTAGCACTGTGGCCGATTTTTGAAGGGAAATATGAAGTTTTCTTTTTTAAAAAAGAACCCTCTTCCATGAATCTCTGTTTGGGTAGTTTTGCTTCAAATGTCTTGGGTGCTAAATTCCCCAAACTGGTGTTTTGTGATGCTGTTTCGAAACTTTGAAAGCAGCTCAGAAGTTGTACCTGGGTTGAAGGGGCTAATCCACTGAGTTGCGTACATTGCAATTGCATGACAACAAAATGTCTTGCTGAAATTTCCCTCTTTCTTGTAACTAAAAGATGAACAGGAACCCTGACGGGTTCTTGTTGCTCTCTGAGTTTGGTTGTTTTCTTGCAGATATTTCATTATCCAAACTATGTAACATCATCAGTGCTAGTAAGGAGTGAGGTTTGCTCTCAGTTTATATTCTGTCTAGTGACTTGCCCTGTCAGTGCTGGTGAGAGTGGTTCTTTGATTGGGCTACTTACTGTTAGCTTGTTTGGCAGTTCCTTGATTGGAGTATTGTTTACTATTTAATTTATTAGTTACCTTGTGGTAAGTTAAGTGGCATAAACAAACAAGCAAGCAAACAAGCAAACAAGCAAACAAACAAACAAACAAAATAAATAAATAAATAAATAAATAAATAAATAAATAAATAAATAAATAAATAAATAAATAAATAAATAAATAAAT
>JANHFL010007009.1:548752-561020 GCA_032468155.1 Oxyrhabdium leporinum | reverse complement strand
GCAGAAATTCTAATATTTTAATTACATTCTCATCTGTAGGGATCTCTTTGTTTTTCCACTGTTGTATAAACACAATTCCCACCCAGTCACATTATCAAGCCACGCCCACCAAGCCACACCCACCAAGCCACGCCCACAGAACCGGTAGTGGAAAATTTTAGATTTTACCACTGACTATGAACCCACCTACTCTGACTTAATTAAGGCCTCTGTGTCTTGTTTAACTATCCATTGTTAACAAAAGTTCTAGCTTAGCACTCTGGACAATGTACTTCATGTGTACTTGCAAATGTGCACTATCAAAGCCAACACAGGCCAAGGATAGAAAACCTCAAAGAAATAGTGCAAGATCAGAAGATATGGAGAGACCTGACCCATAGAATTGCCAAGAGTCATACTTGACTGAATGAATATCATCATCATCGCAAGAAAACACACATTCCTTTAATTGTACATTAAAGATAATAGCAACCAAATTCACTTGAACATCATATGAGTTCAATTCAAACTCTAAAGCTGCATCATTCCAACCAATTGAGAAATCACAACTTTGTTAATAATTTCTATTCCAAATTAAAGTTCCCAGTAAACAAGAAGATATCAACTTGCCAGGAAAATTTCTGGATTTTAAAAACATTTTTACATTGTATAGAAAAATGGACAAGCATACAACAAACAAAAAATCCTAAACTTCAATTCTCATAATTCTCCAGCCATTCACTAGCCACCTTGATGATAGCCACGGAGTATTAAGAGAGAGACAGGAAAAATGATCAGGAATAGGAATGTAACTTCATGTCTTTAAATGCTATGGCTGGCTGGCTGCTAGAAACTTGCTTCTTATATTTCAACAGTGAAGTATATTCCCAAAGTAAATTACTTGTGACATTTAGTTAACTGTATTAAAATCCTACAATTGTAGTCTCTAACAAAAAGTGGTTTCCTTGCTTCCTACTGCATGTTAAATGCTGTTACATGTCATTATTTTTCGTAGCAAATATTTGGGATAGAAACAATAGGTGTATGTTATCAAAGTTCCTCTCTGCTGTGCTTCAAAATTATTTTTTCCATTGTACATCAGGAAGGAGCCCTTTCAATGATCTGCACTCCATGCTATCTTCCACAAGTTGATGCATGTGTTTCTGTTAATGATGCTCTTCTGAATGAGTCTAGCAGAGAAATGAAGCTGCTGTGCACACTACAGGTGCAAACCTATGTAGCTTTAATACTAAAGCTAAATAAGCTGGAAACAAATGCTTGCCATTGAATATTATCAGACAGGTCATGATCCAGCAGAAGAACAAGGTCAAGGACCTTATGCAAATGGGAAGCTGTGTGGTAGGGATTTGAATGGGCAAGATATAAAACTATCTAAGCCAGGGATGTCCAACCTTGACAACTTTAAGACTTCAACTCCCCCAGTATGGCTGGCTGGGGAATTCTGGGAGTTGAAATCCACAAGTCTTAAAATTGTCAATCTAATTGTCTAATTGTCTGATCTAACCCCTTGAGACAAGCTTTGCAGCCTACAGTATGTTTTGAGCTATAGTCTGGGTTTTCTGGGAAGTATGTCAGGAGTTTTTCAATAGGAAAGACTGAAGTTGATTAGGCAACTTGCCAAATAGCCCATGCATCTCTGTTTATAGAAACACTTCCTTGCAGCAGTTCCTTTAATTGGAGCAAAAGATAACACACGATTTCCTAGGCTACTTATTTTAAATGTACATTGCCTACATATTATGTAGCAAGTAGTTCACCTATTCCTTCTCTCATTCTGTAGAATTTGGCTTTTGTCTTGTAAAAGGAGTTGTGAATGGAATAAATACATTGGATCTGCTATATTAACTATTGGTGTTTCAGCCTGAATTGTTGAGTTTTAATTATACAGTAATGCAATCCTATGAGACACATTAGAAGGTCATGTTTGTGACCACATACGAATTTGAATTCTCATATACATATTAACTCTTATGTTTATCTATTCTATAAAACTAGGCTTCTAGAGTTTTCTAGGGTTATTCCCTCCCAGGAATACAGTGAAATGTATGTAGGGAATCAGGGCATATACTGTCACTTAGGAAACATATTTCTCTCCTTTATATGTTTCATAGTTAGTTCATATACTGACTACTTCTGGGAGCAATCTATTTCTGCAATGCATGAATTACTTTCTGGCATCGTTATATTAGATAGAGGAACGTTACTCAAATAAAACATGTTACTGAGTTCCTAGACTGGAGTGCAGCTAAGCACACATCTGGCTTTCCTGAACATGTCACCATTCTCAAGAGTGGTGACATGTTCAGGAGTTAGAGCAGAGCATGTTCACATTAGAGCAGAGCAGAAACATGGGGGAACAGAGTTCTCCATTACACCTTTCCACTCTTAAAAACTATTAATAGTTGAGGACTACAGAACCCAAAATGTTGACTGGGGAAACACAGGATGGGAGAGGTTAAATCAAAGGCAGCTGCCTTGTTTTAAAAACTTTAGAAAAACCAGTCATAGATCTCCTACATCCTGTGTGTAGCTTGGCTCAGAGACTATAACAACTGGCAACAGTATAATTATGTAGAGAAAACAGGTTAATATTAGAGGATTAAGAAATGGTGCCTTTGAAATATTCAGGAAATCTGCTCAATTCAGCTGACCAAAAATTAGGACCAACTTCATTCTCCCATGACTTCCTAATATCTACCTCAGCCTTTTCACAATCATCTGGCCAATTACTGCACATCCCCCATCCTCAAGTCTATTTCTATATTCATTTCCTAAATATACCCACAAGGGAAAAATTAGGATGGTAGCTGAAAAGTCAATACTTCATTTGGGAGGACACCTTGCGTGCAAGTTTCATTTTTGTATTTATATATGTGTATGTATGTGTGTATGTGTATATATACATTAATATCTATTGTTGTGCATCTTCCAAAGTCATCTTCAGTGATATAGATGGATATATAAATTTAATAAACAAACAAATAAATAAATGGTTAAGGGTTTTCACAGATAAGGACACTTATTTACCGTTTATTTGTCACCAAATCTGCTTCCTTTTTCCACTCCTTCTGTTTTTTCTCCTAAATCCTTGGGAGTCTTATTGCTTTTGGAAGCTTTGAGATTTGCAGTTAGACCCTAAATCAAATGAGAGGCATATGAATCATCCAAGGCGATTCAGAATGTTCTCCAGGTCATCAATTCAGTGTCCTAAAGAAAATGTCCTATTATGCATATCCCTGATATATTTCCCTTGTGGCTACACTAATCCCAACAGAATTTGTGCATTTACTTGTACAATATCATGGAATGTAATAAATTTATTTTAATTATCCCTTTTCTGAAATTGAAATCTTTCTTGATAGAAAATATATTGGAGGTACACTTTAATATGTCACTTAAGTATTTCTCTGTACATACATTTTTTTTCTGTTATGCTGAGTACCCTTGCAAAATAGGTATGAGAAATTAAGTTATCAAATTTCATAAGTTAAACCAATCTTTCTTTTGTCTTTTAATACTTTACATTGAACAGTTACTGTCCAATAAGGTCAAAACATAGAAATATTCCTCTCTGGCTAAGATACACTTTATTATTTTATTTCTTTATTTGTATCCTTCCTTATTATTTTTATAAATAACTCAAGGCAGCGAACATACCTAATACTCCTTCTTTCTCCTGTTTTCCCCACAACAACAACTCTGAGAAGTGGGTTGAGTTGAGAGAAAGTGACTGTCCCTGAGTCTCCCAGCTGACTTTTCATGATTAAGGTGGGTTGTCTCACAGTCTCCTGGTTTCTAGCCTGTTGAAAGTTATGTTGTACTAAGACCACAGCCAATTTTTAGTAGATGTTCCTCAATATCCCATACTTGCTTTGGCATATGCTGAGCCTAGCACAGAATGAAACTTGACAACCAAAGTAAAATATGCTTAGTTTGTAAGTATGCAATATTTATCTCTAATTTTACACTTAAAAGTGTGAGTGCGGGGACAGTCAGTGCAGCGACACATAGAATTAAATTCTATTACATTGAAATGAAATATATTGTTCTGAGTCCTGATATGAGAATTACTCCTTCTATTTTTCTGGCTCTGAAATGGTCAGACATTCTGCCAACTACTGATACATTGAAGGTAATTGAATGTCAAGATTCCCATAGCATCCTTTTGTTCTGTGCACATAAAACCGGCACTTCCTTAGCAACATTTTTCAAGACTCTTCAAAGATATTCAGGAAATGACTAGTTTTTTTAGGCTGTTTCCCTGTTAGGGACTTTATCACTTGCTCATCCTTAAGGCCATGTAAAGGCTGACCTCATTACTATTAGATAGACACAACAATGGTTGGATGCCTGCAGAAGATGCCATAAATCACTATGGGGAAAAGGACTAGTGAAATCCTCCCATCTTGTACTTTCCAGAGGTGCAAGGATGACAGTTCCTGGGATTCTTCAAGAACAAAGCAATAATACATTTATGATTATGATTTATGATTGGGATGCTTTTGTTGTTTTTGTACAATTGATTGTCAGTTGGCCTGATTTATATATTTAATACGGACAATTGTATACATGTTAAGAATAAAGCAAAGAATTTACAGTATTACTAGTACATATGGTACAATATTACTAATGCATATAGTACATAATTTTCCAATTTTCACCTATAATGCAGATGGTATATAATGGCTCTTGAGTCCCTCTGACAGACAAGCTAAGGTCAGGCAAGTTAAGGTTGGCCTGTTCAATCATCACAAACATCAAAAACATCTTAGAAGCCACCAACAAACTATTATGACCACACGGAATCAGCATAGTACATAACCAACCAAAACCTGTCCAAACATCCTTAATAAACCAAAAGCCCCAGAAGAAAAAACAGGAGCTATCCACAACATACAGTGTAAAGATTGCAACAGCAGCCACTACATAGGAGAAAAGTGAGAAGACTAGCAAACCACATCCATGAACATCAACTATCAGTCAGAAGACATGATGAAAACTTTTTAATTTCATAATATATGGACAGACATAACCATAATTTCAACTGTGAAACTGTGACCATCCTAGACCAAACAAACTTCAAAACCACTAGAGAATTCCTGGAAATCATCAATAGACACATCGATAGAATATACATACTGTGCAAAAGAGACAATCAACAAGCCAAAAGGGAACAAAAAGACCAGCGGCAATCCCCACCAGCAATCAGCATTAGATGAGCATAGGTTAACACCAACATTAACATCAGACCAACAATCAAGAAGTAAATAATATTCCAGTCAAGAAACTGCCAAACAAGCTAATGGTAAACAGGTTAACTAAAGAACTTCCAAGAACACTGACATGGCATGCCACACTAGAATGTAAATTGATAATATACCCCATTCCTTACTAGCACTGATGATGTTACCTAGTTTGGGTAATGAAACTCTGCAAGAAAACAACCAAGCTCAGATAGCACTGAAGATTCCTCACTTCAACCCGAGCTACAAATATTTTCCTTTATCAGTATCAGTTGGCTTGTGCTAAAGCAGAGGTGTCAAACTGGATTTTTTCGAGGGCCGGATCAGCATTGTGGTTCTCCTTCGCATACTGGCCAGGGGGGGAGACAGAATGGATGCCTCCTACAGCACTTTGCTGGCCAAAATGGGGTGCCCCCTGCACCCCATTGGGACCGGCAAAGTGCTGCAGGAGGCCTTGCAGGCTGAAACTGGGGCACAGGTGGGGCGCATGCAGGGAGCCCCTTGCCCTATTTTGGCTGCCAGAGGCACAGCAGACCAGTCCTTTTCTACTTCCAGGCCGGCCCCGCAGGCCAGATTTAAGCACCCCATGGGCCAGATTCAGACCGCAGGCCTTGAGTTTGACAACTCTGTGTTAAAGGATTTAGACTTCAGTTTCAATGTCTGATGACTATACGGATACATTCATATCATAACCTTGCCAACCATTCCTTTGAATTAGATATAATGCCTAGTTACTAACATCACAAAGCTCATCTAACATACTTGGAAGTAATATGGAAATGGTGTGCCATTGTCTTTTTCTGGGGTAAAGTCTAATATAGTTTTCAGGTCTGGTATTTCCTGGCATTTTCCCTTGCAATATTAATCAGGTCCAATCCTACTCTTTGAATAAAAGTTCAGCTGTTGCTTATGCCAATTCCAAGGATACCAAAAGTACTGGTAAGAAATGTCTCATGCTTGTAAGTCAGTACATGTACCGTCTACAATAGGGAGCTGAATGATAATTTGTCAATCTTTTAAAACTAGCATATGCAATACATTGTGTTTGGGATACTTCTGAGGCCATGTTAACATATCCTGAATTCTTGATGCAACAGCTACAATGAATTTTCCCAAACAACACAAATGGAATTCCTCCCACACTTTTGTTTTAAGAGTCAAATCCCCTTTTTGTGATACCCATGCTTTAGCCGCTCAGTAACATTTTTCTTACTCATCACCAGAATATGTGTGCAGCCATTTGGTTTTCTCTTAACTTCTTGTTTTACCTTAAGCTCACATTCCTTGTCATCAGACTGAACACAGATATTTATTCTTTTCAAGGCTTATGAAAGTGGATAACGGTACTAATATAGTAACGTATAATAAAACGAATAGAGAGGAAGAGATGAGATAAAACAGAACTGCCTTCAATATATATGCCTTCAGAGAAAATGGGATTCTTGTGACCAAGTCTGCTTTCTGTTCTGAGTGGAGCAGTGTAGTATTTGCTGAATTTCTGCCTCTCCTTGGGAGAATTGGACTATAATTTACCATTTGTGAAATCTCTATAAATTATCCAAAGTAGATGTTTATGCACAATAAATGTCATGATTCTTAGTTCTCTTTCCCATAGACATTACAGATTTAGTATTCAATTCAGCAGAACCAACTAAATATGCATGGCTCTCTTTTTCTCTCTTGGTGGTATAAGCCTCTCTCTTCCTTCTCTCTCTCCTTTTTTTGGTTCTTGTCATAATGATCTGCTAAATACTCAACCTTTAAAACCTGCCACCAGAGCAGAACTAAATATCATTCATCTTTTCTGTCATACCAATGGTATTTTGGGAAGTAAATGATGGTAAGAAATGAAATATATCTTTGCACTGTTTATTTTCTTTTAAAGATGCCATCTATTTGAAGCTGCTTACAGAGCTAGAATTATGAAGAGGTGGAAGATGGATGAGTGGTGGGAATACATGAGAGAACAGTTAGAGATCCATAAAAAAACCAGTTCACCACAGTTTTCTAATTCATCACAACTCCATTGACAAGTCTTATTAGATAAGGTACATTTGTTCTTCTCTTAAAGCTTTTCCTTGCAATTCATCAGTTTCAAAAGTTAAATGATATTCTACTTTTCTGCTTATTTAGAACCTTTATTGTTCGGTATTATTTTTGATAATTTGACATTAAAATATGCTATCTTCAGCTTCAGATTGAATCTCAATATTTTCATTACCTGCTCAAAGACAAGGAGACTAGAGGCAACATAGGAAAGGACACCAGAAGGTAGAGATATACAGTACAAGGAACCACTGAAGATGAGAGGGAAGAGTTAAAAGCAGAAAGCGAGCCAAAAGCCAAGGTGGCAGATAAAGCACAGAGTGGACAATTTTTAGTGTCTAGAAGCCACACTTTTCACGTTTATTCTTTTGGCCACTTAGGGCTGCAGCAAGCAGGATAGAGATAACAGGATATCTCTGGAGGAAATATAAGTACATTTTTAGTTCTTTTTTGAGTTGGGTTTTTTTTGTGGTTTAAATTGTATAGTTATGTTAACACCAGTGGTGGAATGCTGCCAGTTGAACAACCGGTTCGGTGAGCACACACTTGATCTTAAATTTAAAATCCAATTAAAATTAAATTGACCAAGATGGACAGGAGCAAAGTGCTCACAGGGAGAAGGTAGGGTATTATCTAATCCATTAGCCATCTCCAGAATGCCACACCCACATTGGGGGCCCAGGTCAGTCGGCACAGCCATGTTTTCAAGCCCTTTTCAAAGCCCAAAATGGTGGGTGTGGCTCTCATCTCTGAGGGTAGGAACCACAGCAGAAAATGCAACAGCAAAACAAAAGTTTGGATTTACATATATTAAGAGGGGAGCATTTTACCTAAGGACAGAAACAATACTGAGTAAAGACTGGATGTTGCATTTAAAAAAATGAATAATCAGCTGCTGCTTCCTTTTTTAAAAAAAATAAAAATAAAAATCCAGAAGTCCTGGGAATAAGATTTGGTGAAATCCAAAACAAAAAAAGGCAAATTTAAATGCCACCTGTATTGTCTTCCCATGTTAAGTCTGTGCCTAAATACAGATTTCAATGCCAGGTAGAGTTTCTTTCTTTCTTTCTTTTAATCCTGAGTCAGTCTTCCATTTTTAATAGTTAAAACTAATTAAGAATTCTAGAGAACTCTGAAAATTGAATACTGTTATGTGACGTTTTATGTGAGCTAGGAAAAGTATTTGCCCTAATATGGATTTCAAAATTATATGGTATGGCTTTCTTATTACAACATTTTTATCTTGGATTTCTTTTACTACAAAAGCAAACTATATATGAAAATTCAGTGCAAACAGAACGAGATTTACATAGTTCAAATCTGTTTGCTTTAGGTAGGGCTTGCTGCTAGTATATAGATAATACCCAAAGCACTAATATTCTCATAAATTAGTTTGTACTCTCTGATCATTTCTTGTACACAAAGGTTTTGCTCAGCATTAAAAATATTTAGAGGTTTACAGCAGGGCTGACAAATGTGCGGCCCATGCCCAGTTTAGTGAAGGGGAAAAAAGTCCCGATATGTGATATGATGACGCCATGACAATGCAAGTGACACCCTTGGTTTAGAGGAAGACAGTTTCTCCAGCTTGGAAACATCATTTTGCATACTCTTCACTACAGGACTCTTGGTTTTAGAGACTCTCTTGCCATTCTGAAAATATGTGGTACTATACTGATTAATTCTATGAGATTATATACTTATCCACCAACAAGATGGATTTTGTTGGATTGACTACAGGTGTAAATGTACCAGCATGCTATTAAAGCAGCAGTCATGATTATTTCTAGGACAAATGTATATAATTTGACAGATGGAGTGCTAGGAATGGAATACACCTCTGCATCCCTCTAGTTAGGCTAAGTGAATATATATAGGCCTTAAGACTTATGGCAGGAGTGGACAGGAACCATAATTCACAGTTTTTAGAAGAGTGAACACAGCACAAGGTGCAAAGTGGGAAAAGGTATGTCACGTATATGAACTGAACCAGGGTTTGTTTTTTTCCCTTGGCAAGGTGAAAGGGGACTTGCTGTGAATAGCAGTCTTAAACACAATTTGAATACTGTGCTACGGTTTCCCTGCTTTTCCCTTCTTAAATAAATGAAATCATTTTACTGATTTTTGACAATTGCATCAGGAGATGGGGGGATTAGAGACTGTAAAAAGGAGGTTTGGAGCTGTGTAATATTTTATATATTTTGCACAATAATTTATAGAATTTGGGGCCTTAAATACACCACACACGTATTGCCATTTTGACATCATCAGGTCTTGTAACTGATGCTAAGGACTAAAGGTTCATCCACACTTTCTCCTAATAGTGACAAAAGCATGCCCAAGTATTATTATTATTATTATTTTAGTGGCATATCCTCAAAAAAGCCTTTTTTTTCTCAGCTTACACCCAAGGCAACTTGAAGTAATGTTTAGCTAGTCCAGTTTTAAAGGAATGGCTTTCCTTTTCTCTCAACTCAGTGTTTGTCATGGACACTTTTAACCATGGCTTTACTGATGATGCAGCTGAGGTTGGGATCTGCCAATCTCCTATTGGCCATTGCTACAGGCATGCTCCTCCCCTCCAATTCATGGCCCCTTTGATTTGGGCAGCAAAAGAGATTAGACACCTAACATCCACAGAGCCATCTACCCATCTATAATATTTAAATGAGGCTTCATTATGCACACAAGTTTGGAACCTTTCTGACAGGAGATATGGATTAAATGTGCTTTTTAAATGTGAGTTTAGTATTCTTAAAAGATTGGTTTAAAGTGGGAAACAGAGTTTCTGTCACCAATAAGTGCATTATAAGCATTTTTCTACTCCATAATTTACTTCTATCTCCTGTTGGCCATTGCTCTCTTCAAGAATTGGTTGGTAGTTGTTCATTATTGACCGTTTTTTCGTGCTCCATGCTATACCATTCTTCCATGCTTATGACCTGTCAGTCAGGTTATTTGGGGATATGATATGACTTTAGCACTCTTTCAGAGCACTCCATGCATGCCACCTGTTGGGCAACTTGACAGGTACCTGTCAAGTTACCCAACAGGTGGCAGGCATGGAGTGCTCTGAAGGGTTTTAAGCATTTGTCTATGCTCACTCTCTCTATCCACCATAAGTTAAAGAAGGCGAATAATGAATCCTTCCACTTTTGCACGCACACATTGGTATATGGTATTTGAGTGGTTGAGGAAACAAAGCTTGGAAAATCCACCAATTTTCTTTAATATGCCTTGCATTAAACCTATAAGAGCAGCACTACTCACTAGCCTCATTATTGAAGCAGAAGAGGTATAAGGACAGTGAAATTTGCTTTTCTGTAGTTCATGAACTGGAAGGTTGCACTTTAATGCTGCCATCTTGCTTTGGCCTCAGAGAATGGCCTCAGTCAGAGGCAGTCTTTTAGCTTTTGATAAAAGAATATGACACAGTGAGTTGGAGACTTAGAAGAAAGTTAATTGTAGCAATATATTGGGAGAAGGAAAAGAATGAAACTGATGGTGTATTTACCAGACTAAAGTTTTTAAACTCATTCCCAAAAGACATTTTCCTAAAGAAAGAATGGAGATTGTGGGTGAACAATACCATCCAATGGTGCTTGATCAATTTTTGGTTACAATTGTTATTGTATTGGGTTTTTTTTTAAAAGTCCTTTACTGCCATCACTTCTTGTTCTACCCCTGTCCCAAGATCAAACATTTGTTCTGCAAATATTAGATGAAAATATTTATACCATTAAATACACATAAAATATTGATTTTAAGAAAATATGAGCCGCAGTGGTGCAGTGGTTAGAGTGCAGTACTGCAGGCTACTTCTGCTGACTGCTGGCTGACTGCAATTTGGCAGTTCAAATCTCGCCAGGCTCAGGGTTGACTCAACTTTCCATCCTTCTGAGGTGGGTAAAATGAGGACTCAGATTTTTGAGGGCAATATGCTGACTCTGTAAATTGATTAGAGAGGGTTATAAAGCCCTGTAAAGTGGTATATATGTCTAAGTGCTATTGCTATTGCTAAAAACTTCAAAATGTTTTAGCAAGCTACAAAATGAATTAAATGGAATCCCACACAGGGGTGGGGGTAGGGGTGTGGGATTCTAATCCTTTGAGTCCTTCAATTTTGTCATATTTAACCTAGGTTTATCAACATGTAAGTAAGGTTCAAACTTATGCTTTTCACTAAGTATTTTGGAAAAATATCCTGCAGCAGGAAATACAGTAAAAAAGATTTGGACAATTTCTACTTATAATATATATCTTAAAATATATATCTTCTTATATTTTCTTAAATATGTTAACCTAAGAATTCCTGTTAATACACATATCTTCCATTACACCAGGGGTATCAAATCTGTGGCCCACAGGCTGGATGCATCACACACACTGGCCATGCCCACCCCCAGTTTATTGAAGTGGAAAAAGTTGTGATATGTCACATGACGACAATGTGATGCTCTGAGTTTGACACCCCTACTCTATACAATCATAGGCAATTTTAACCATTCAAGTTTCAGATAAACAGAAAAAATGTACACCCTATTAACAAAGATTTTTGTCTGTATAATCCTTGTGCATATATAAACAAATGCATCACCAAGTTATAGTCATTTCTATAGACTCCTTAGAACCAACAGAGAGCATATCAATCTTATTCCAGTTAACTGGATAACATGATAAATTGCTAAACTTTTATATCATCATCAATATACTTTGACAAAGAACATTCATAGCTGTTAATCATCAGGTTTACTTTTATAATCGTCTTATAAGGCCTCTTGAAATCCATTATGTGCAGATTTTCCAAAATGGGTATGATCCTGGATCCAGGTGGAAGGTTTTGGGAGTGTTACTCTGGGAACTACCCATTTTGAAAAAGAATAAAACTGTAAAAATGAATAGTAATCATAATAAAACAAGTCCAATCCAAGCCATTTCCTTTCAGAAGCAGTTTTCAGAACAATTAGAATGAATCTGCA
>JANHFL010007009.1:529167-548652 GCA_032468155.1 Oxyrhabdium leporinum | reverse complement strand
AGCTTTTGGCACAATCTGTCTCCCCAATAATACAAGACCTTAGAGACTTTTTGGGTCCTAACATGATAAATTTGTAAATCTGCCCCCTATCTGCCTATGTGGCCCCCACCCTCCAAGGAAAGTAAGATGGAGCATTTTTGGAAGGTAGAGGAGTTGATATGCATTGCCTTTTGGAGATAGTGTCACTAGAAGAGAATAATTGTAGTTCACGGTTGAACTGAGGAATCCTTGGTGTTCTCTGAGCTTGGTTGTTTTCTTGCAGATGTTTCATTACCCAACATCAGTGCTAGAAGGGAATGGGGTTTGCTCTCTGTTAATATCCAAGTGACTCACCCTTTCAGTGTGGCTGGAAGTGTTCTGGGTGATTCCTTGTCTAGAAAGTTGGTTGTTGTTGCATGGCTTGTCTGAGGTGGTTGTTCCTTGATTGGGGATATTGTTTATTGTTTGACTGTTAGTCTAGTATTAATCTTGATGTTAATTTCTGCTTATCTCGGTGTTCATTGCTGATTGATTGATTAATTAATTAATTAATTAATTAATTAATTAATTAATTAATTAATATTCTTTATTGGCCAGGTGTGATTGGACACACAAAGAATTTGTCTCTGGTGCATAAGCTCTCAGTTTTTCAATTGTCTCATTTGAATGGTATGTAGGTGTTGTGTATTTCTTTGAGTCTATTGATGGCTGATTTGTCCAAGTGCCAGGCTTCTAGGAATTCTCAGGCATTTTTTTAGACTTGGCTTGATCAAGGATGCTCACAGTTTCCAAGTTGAAACTGTGTTGAAGTCTGTGCATGTATTGTGCAATTAAGGAGTTTTAAGCAAGTGTTTTGACTGCTAGTTGGTGTTCATGTACTCTGCTAGTCTTTTGCCTATTTGTCCTAAATAATGGCTTTTATAGACCTTACATTGAATGTTGCAGATGGCACTTTTTTTTTCTTCTGGGGCTACTGGGTGTTTTTGATTGTTACTTAAGAGGTTTTGGAGGCCTTTAGTTCATTTATGTGCTACAGTGATGCCATGTGATTGTAATAACCTGTTGGTTGTTTCTGAGATGTTTTTTTATGTATACCAGTGTTATCCATTTAACAGTTGTGTTGATTGTGCTGTAGTGAGTGAAGTTGTCAGGCATCTTTTATAAAATTGCATGCGTATCCATTTTATTAGAAGATGTATCGATAATCTATTTCATTTTCTTGACATTCAGGGTTGCTGCAGTATGCTTATGTTCATCTAAATGTATGTTTTGTAATTAGCTTGAGCCACTGTGCTGGTTGATTTTGTGAGAGTCATCATAGCATGTTCTCAAAAGTTCTAGATGTGTTTGCCAGTCCCAAAACATCATCCACATCTGAAAAGCATCTTCATTCTAGAGCTTGGGGTATCTTTGTAAAACTTTATTTAAAAATGTTTTAGGAACATCCATGGCACTGTTATGTACTTCTCTATCAAACATCTTGATGCTCCAGCGCTAGTAATCTTCCTGCATCTTCCTTCTTAAATAAGAACTGGGTCATATTTCAATTATCTTTCCCTCCATTGTCTACTTTCATACTGTTTTTTGAAAGGTATATATTTAGTGCTGAATTCATGTTGTTCTTATCAAACCACCTAGCATCAAGAATAAGCTTAAGGGAGAAAAATGGTTGAATGGCCAAAGCGGGAAAACAATTATAAAATAAAACATCATCTTGGTCTCATTATAAATCCTGCCAGCTGGCACCTCAATCTTTTTCCAGAATATGTTTAATCATCACAGTCGTTCTTTAAAGTTGGTCCCTTCCCAAAGTATTTGGGTTAAATTGGCAGCATGGGGGTCGTAGTTCAAGTTTATATTCAGTCTTCTATTCAGGGTTCTGATTTTCTTTGCAGACCAGCCAAATACACCCTCCTGCCAAATCCATCCCCCCCCCAACTTTGAAGGAGAAAAAAAAGTACTCAGAATATAAAACAACATGGAAAACAGCTGCCTCAATAGGAAGACAAGTTTCTCTTCCAGTTCCTTGGGCTTTGGTGTGAAGGAACAAGATAGATATATTGCTACAAGGCTGGACCGACTCTGATTAGAGCTACAGGACTAGGAAAAAAAATATTTAACCCTTTCCATATGGCCCTGATAGTTAAGGATGAGTGAGTTTTCAGCCTTTCTTTCTTCCCTGGGCAACTTTCACAGCATAAATCTTATTAATCCTCCTCTTCATTGAAATATGTAGTCCAGTAAATGGGAATGTATGGGGAAATTCAAACAAGCCTGTTTCAGTGGTTTAGTTTTACTATTGTAAATTTAAAGGTATCCATTCAGCCGATCCTTTGCAAGTCATACATTGGAGGAGTCCTTTTTCCATGAGCCAAGGCAATTGACATCTTCAAAGGATTCTAAAAGTGGTACTAGCATATTGAGGGAAATAATGATTTTAGAGAGGATCTGAAATATTGCTGGACTGATCTATGTCTTTTGATTTCTTGAATGGCTTTTCACCTTGAAAAATACTTTTAAAAAAAGATTCATATGATACTCTTTCCATTTTCTTGTGTGGTATTTTGCGTTTATTATTACAGGTGGGCCTGAGGTGGCAGAGTGCTGGTGTTTTCTGATGCACATTCATTCATAATTTTGAAGCTTCTTTTATTCTCTACCTGACACAGGACAAAAGGAGGAATTTCTCAGGGGTCTCTTTCCTTGGGATTTCACTGCAGTTTGAGAAGCCTGGGAAACTGTAGGCTACAGAGACATGATTATATGGTGGCAATCAGGTCAGTGGCTATTTCTAAATAAAAACAGGACGAGTTCATTGTTCTCCATCCATAAGAACTTCACAGAACTCTCCTGTTTAATAATTTGGAAATAAATTTTATTTACTCAGTTTGGGAACTGGTAGAAAAAAATGCAGATGTATTTGTTCGTTGTGCAGTGTGAACCTACTTGAGGCTTGGTACTTCTTGATCAAAAATAGACTTCTCCATGGTTTAGCCACTCAGATACTGATGCTCTTTTGATAAAGTCCTCTTTTCCACAGCTGCCATAACTGGCAGATTCTGCTTGGCAACAAGGCAGTGGTAGAGCTTCATCTGCCCAATGGATTAACTGCCTCTGAAGTATTGGGCAGAAAGATCACTTTAGATTTTTTTAAAATTAGCTTTTTTAATTGACTTTTCCAGCTATTAATTTTCCTGAATAAGTGTCTTTTTATGGATTGTCTTTACTGTTTTAATCAATGTTTTCCTGTTTGATTTTACATTTCATAGGTGTTTGGGATATTAAAATAAAAAATATATGCATAAGAAAGCATGTTTTGAACAAATAATGTGAATGATCCAATCCCTAGAAAATCAAAAACTATTCTTTGTAAGTGGATCTAAACAGACAAATTAGATCCATAAAGACAAATTAATTCAATCTTTGGATATCTCAGCCATCCCCAATATGAAGATACAGTAACTGTCCAGTAACTGTTACTGAGAATTAGCACTGAGCCTCTCTGAAAGAATGCAAAAAGAGACAGAAACTGACAATTTAGTGAGTGTAGCAGGTTAGTTTGTGCACCTTTTCTTAACCTTAATTATTTCTGCCATTTTCTTCCAAAGAAACTCAGCTAAGCCTCAGGTGATGAGTAACGTAGGAGGTTATTGCTGTTATTTCGGTATCCAGCAGCTTAGTAACTTATTCTTTTTCTGTGGCTGTGAGAATGCTACAATTAACCTGGGTGTTTTTTGCAGTGTAGCTGATGCGGTGTGGAAATGTCATCTCATTAACAGCTGGCTTGGAGACCGGAATCTTCTCCTTTTCTACATGAGATGAGAGGATACTGCAACAGGGCACAGCCGTCATCCTACCCATAATTAGACAATCCCCTGCTGTTTGCTGTGATGCTTATTGGTTTAAGGCAGACTATTAATGTTCCTTAATCATGGCATTATTTTTAGTAGCTTTTAAATCAAGAGTAATGCAAAACAGGTCCAACGATTAGGATGAACTATTCAGTAATGAATGAAGGAGAACAGATGGCATGAAAATGTGACGGAAAATATGTAGAGAAAGAACCCTCTTTATATGTAGGGGTGCTTTTCAGCCTTTACACATTTAGTAGCAACTTAAAATGGGTGGGTGCAAACTTAAGGTAGTTCCTGCAGCCATTATTTATATTTATTTATCCATCCATCATAGGTGAAATAGTGAAATATAAAGGCAGTGAAGCAAACCTTTACACAGAAGAGTGCACACGACAGATCCTGGAAAAAGTTATTTGCTTCTTGGAAAAGCAAAGTATAGTGTGGCTTCCAACAGAAATTATAGAATAGGATCACTGGTTGATCCTAAAGTCTCCACCCTCTCAGGGCAGAGAAATATTTTTTTTTCTTGTTTCAGCATTAGAAATAATGAAAAAGAAAGAACCCACATTTCCATTTTGTTAAACTCCAAGTGAGCCAGAGTTTCACCAAACAGAATGACATATTTCTATTAAAAAATATGTGATTTTAAATGGAAATTTTAGGGAATAAGTCCAGGAAGAAAAATTAAAAATTAAAATTAAGTTTACTCATGAAGAAAGAGCGTAGGGCAAAACCAGCAAATTACATGCAGACTTTCAGATAAAATTAGTGGTATAAATATGATTTAGCTAATTCCATTTTATTTGATTGGGTTTTAACTTTCAAATCCAAAAAAGCTTGTCCCTTGAAAATCATTATTAATCCCTTGATTCTCTAAGTATCAATGAAATCAAAATTTTTACAGGATTATCTCTTGCTATTTATGCAAAACTTAGACAAATAAAAGCTGGCTTCCTTTCATAGATTCTTTTTTTCTCCTCCATTCACTCAGATTCGATTGTAAGAGACTGGAAAAGTCCCTGCAGGATTCTTGGTAAGGTTTTTCAGAAGTGGTTTGCAACCGCTTCCTTCCCAGGTCCAAGAGAGAAAGACTGGCTGCAATGCATCTGGCTGGCCTTGTGCTTCAAATGGGACTAGAACTCACAGTCTCCTGGTTTCTAGCCTGATGTTTTAACCACTATACCAAACTGACCATAGTATGCAAATGTGGTATGTTGCAATAGCAAAAAAAAACCCTACATTTCAATTGTAAGAAACATAACAAGCATTCAAGTATTTATTACATTTTAACTTTTTGAATACTTCTAAATATATGCTATGAAACAAATAACTGGCTCAAACTACTATAGCTTTATAAAAGAAAGAGTTACATGGGGAAGTGAATAGAAGATCAAATGCAGATTGTCTCTTTGAGGATACCCAGTTTCTCAGATGTAGATGGCACTATTAGCCTAAATAGAATACATTTTCTCCACCTACAATCATTGCTGAACCCCCTCATACACTTTTTTTTAAAAAAAATCATCAAATCCACTCTTTCCTGACAATGATGATGTTACCTAGTTTGGGTAATGAAACATCTGCAAGAAAACAACGAAGCTCAGAGAGCAACAAGGACCCCTCATTTCACCCCAGAGCTACACATTTTTTTCCTTTATTGGTGCTTATCAAAAGAGCTAAGATTTTTGCATAATATTTCCAAAATGTTTACTTGAATCTGGTTATTTGTGCTTTTAGTGAGAACTCGGCACTGGCTCTGTCCATGATGTATTTGTTTGCTTCCCTGACTATTCATGATATTTCCAGGAGTCTTCTCCAAACAAAAATCAAAAGCATCAATACACTTCTATTTCATCTTCAAAATCTAGTTCAGCTTTTGCCTATAAAACTGCATGCATTTTTAACATAACGTGCAGCAATTATAAAGATAAATACATCATTGCAGGAACACATATTCTGGGATATTGGAAACATATTGAGATACACCCCCACACCCACCCAAACATTTATATACAATTCTTTGATGCCAAAGCAACAAAAGACATCCACCAAACAACCGGTTAAATTATATGGTTTTCACTGGTTTATTAAATCCTTGCAGAGAGGATGCAAGGCATTGCTCTGAAGTCAGAGTGTTGCAAAGCACTTGGGTCCATATCCCCTGATCAGTTGCAGGGAAAGTCCCTTAAGCCTTCACTCCATATAAGCACTCAGGGCCCAGACAATTTCCACTTGAACAGATAGTTTTGGTGTCTTAAAGCTATATCTTATAGATTTTATAATTCAGTTTATCGCTTTGTTTATTTTTGGTTGGTTGGTATTAATCCTATTTGCCTCCCAGAGTTGCAATTGCAAGATGAACTGTTGCATGTCATACCAATTATACCAATGAGCCGCAGTGGCACAGTGGTTAGAGTGCAGTACTGCAGACTACTTCTGCTGACTGCTGGCTGACTGCAATTTGGCAGTTCAAATCTCACCAGGTTCAAGGTTGACTCAGCCTTCCATCTTTCCGAGGTGGGTAAAATGAGGACCCAGATTATTGAGGGCAATATGCTGATTCCTTAAACCGCTTAGAGAGAGGGCTGTAAAGCACTGTGAAGCGGTATATAAGTCTAAGTGCTAGTGCTAGTGCTAAAATATAATGATTACATTTGACTCATATAATTGATCTATGAGTGTAAGGTTTTTTTTCTGGAGAAAAAATTATTTAGTATCTATATTTATAGACTAGCTGTCATCTTGGTAGCACAAGATGGCATAGTTGGACATAGGACAAGCAGAAGGAATATTAAACAGAAAAATTTGTCGGATTATATCATAGAAATTGCATTTTATAAGGAGAGAAGACATACAGCTTTCACTGAAATCTAAGAAAATATGAAATGCATCCAAATGTATTAATCAGAAACTTAATCAGGAATAATCTGTCTGTCTGTCTGTCTGATTGATTGACTGATGTATTTTTAATAGACCATACATAGTTCTTTTTTCATTTTATTTTCCCAGAATAGAAATGAAAATGTGATTGGAGGAAATATGAAATGGCACCACTTCTTTCAAAGAAAGCTATCTGTAGTTTTCTATTTCAGTCAAACTATTTGATCATATCACCTGAATCATATCACCTGAATATTAGATGAAAAGTAGTTGAGTGACAGCATCTGGATATTTGCAACCTGGATATGATAGCTCTAGTTATAGGGCTTAACTATAACTATAACTCTATATAAAACTATAACTATAACTCTAGTTATAGGGCTTGGGTTGTAAAGCAGCAGTTTTGAACTAAAGCTGAAAACCAGGAGTTGTGGGTACATTTATAATAAGCTAGGAGTGTCATGTTATTTGTTCTAATTCTACATCAAGCCACAATAAAATCCTTTTCCTTTTAAAGTCTCCTACAAACTTTAATAATTGGGCAGGTTTAGAAAATGGTTCCTCAGGTTATGAACAATTTATAGCATGTTAAGGTAACTCCAACATCTTGAAGCAAGCCCCAAAATCGATTGATGAATGTTTGTGAGTGCAAAACTGTTAAAATTAGAATAATTTGACTACAAAGACACTCTGCTGCCACGTATTGTCCCGATTCAAGTTTTTATTTGCTCTTCAGGGATAGCTTCACCTAGAATATATTTCTCTACTATAGACAGCATGTCTAGCTTCAACATCTAGTGAATTAGGTGAAGTCAAAACTGATTGCAGATGCTTAATGCCATCAGCAAAAACCTCAGGAACAACATAAGATTAAGAGACACTGCCTAGCCACACACCTGATCCTCACTGGATGGCACAGTCACTTCTAAAATAGACCGAGATTCACTCTCCAAACTAGGCTTTCTAGACAAGATCAAAAGAAATCCTTATTGACTTAGCACAGTTATTTAGAACTAGCCAGTTAAATAAAAGCATCCAAATCTGGCAGTTATCGCAATAATGGGAAGTTGCTGGGTTCTAAGAATTTGGAAGGAACATCTGGTAGTCATCTGTACAGTACTTGTAATCCCCTCCCATGACTACCTTTAATTCTTTGCCACAAAAAGTTGAGAAGATATATAGCTGGGTATATACATCTGTTCATGGAGAAGTGCTTCTTACTTAACTGGGCACACCTGAATGGTGATGTAAAGCCATAAGAAAACTGTTTGCTTTGCTTACCAGTCTAAATATATACTGGCCACAGTAATATATGAATAAAAATGTCCATTGAGAGTACGCTTTGTTTAAACAACAAAAATTGCCAACCATTCTTTCAGCTAATATTTGTAGGATTGTAAATAAAGTTCTTTTTGACTAGCAAATGAAGCACATTGTTGACATAGGGCTCAGCAGAAATAGTAATAATTTTCCACAGGATATGGGAAAAATCCATAAATCAGAAAGTGTGGTCTGACAAGTTTCTTGCTCTCCATAGCATAAAGAATGGGTGGGGTTCTTCAAAGGCAATAGGAAATAATATCTCGGAATAAAAGATGACCCACACAGTTTTTCAAAGTTGGAAGAATCTTTGAATTTTGGCCCAAGGCCTTATTATACAACAATAGATAACTAGTATTCCTTATTATTATTATTATGTAATTAGCGGTAGTATTATTAAAACTGATGAAGAGTGAAGATGCAAAACGCTGTTGCAATTTTGGGTCTCATTATATTTGTCTTTTATCCATTTTTACCCTGCAGTGCCATCTTTCAGTATAAACTGAGTGCAGAAGCCCTTTGCAGGCAGGATTATTTCATCTATCTATGATTACAATCATATGAAAGGAGCATGTTAGAATGACTTGGTTACTGCTTTATTTATGACAATGCAAATATATTAACATGTATAGAAATACTAAGATCCCACTCAAAATAGATCATTATAATGTTCTAAACTCATCCTGGAAACTTCAATATTAAAACACTCACACATACGTTTTGTTTGTGGAGGAAAATATTCTAGAAAATAATCTTGAAAACCAGAGAGTACATTTCATGCAGTGGTTAAGGTGCCAAGTTAGAAACTGGGAGACCATGAGTGCTAATCCTGCCTTAACCACAAATCTACTCTCTCTAGGCCTTAGGACGAAGCAGGCAATGGCAAAGCTCTTCCAAAATCTTGCCAAGATAACTGCAGGAATTGGTCTAGGCAACAGCCAGGAATCAACATTGACTCGAAGGCACAAAACCAAAACAAATTCTGACACCTGTTTTGCCTTGTTATGCAAGATTTTGTTTTCTGAAGTGAAATGTTTAAACAGCAATGTTTTAGGCTAGCCCTGGCAGGATTCTATTTATACAGAAATTATGGATGGGGGATGGTGGGGAAGAGATCTTTATACAGTGCAGGCTTTTAGCAATGTTCAGGTTTCCTGGAAAAGAGGGTGGATACAGAACAGTTAAATGCTGGTAGAACCATGTATAGCTTCATCACTTTTCACATTAGGCCCAAGCCAAGTGTAGACACAGTCAGAGCTCATTCAGCAAAGCCAGCAATAAAGCCAAAACCAGGGACTGCAATAAATAAAATAAATGCAAAAAGCAGAATGTTCAGAAAGAGTTGCTCAAACCCATAACAGAACAATATAATAGTACTTCTTCTGCATCCGGATCCTACTGTTCCAGCTTCCAACAATAATTCACCACACTGAAAAAGCAAACTGGGGAAATTTTACACAAAACCCACAACTTCATACACAGGAAAAAGAGAGGCAAGGTTTACTGATCAAGACTAATCAACCTATTTCGCAGAACAAGAAAACTGACTCAGGTAACTGCAAGATAATGATGCAGAGCAGACTGAAAAAAGGAAAAAGAGAAGGAAAGAAATATCGGAGTTTCACAGTTTCCAGCATTCCTACATACAGTACAGTCATGATCATTGATATGATTAACAAAAATAGAAGAACCGGGGGCGGGGGCGGGGGAAATGAAACATTAAAATAGAGAAAATAAGTGTAATATATTACAAACTTATTAATATATTCTCAAACTTCCCACTTAAATAAAAATAAAAAGTTAGCAAGGAATTTCCCAGCTGCCCCCCTCTAACAAACATACAGCTGCAACTCACAGAGCAAGCAATAAATTTTATAGCAGCTGGATCCTTCTGGTCTCTCCTGATAATGTGGGGAGATCTTTTAATGCATCCATTTAGTCATGGTGCCTTGCATGAATGCCCTATCCAGAAGCAAACACTACAGCCTGATTCCATGTCTAATTCACGGTGAATTCCATTCATCAGAAAGAACCAATCCTGGAGATTTGTTTTGTCAGTTTTGCAGATTAGGACCTACGTTCACAAAGCTAGTAAAACATTGCTTCATTGGGAAAAAAGCTGAGAAGTCCTCTTCTGTCTAAGCCAGGGATGCACTTGACTCCTGCTAGTAAGCACAGTATCAATAATTAAAAAAATAAGCATTGATTTGGGAATGATTTCACAAAGGCTTCATTTGTGCAATATGACAAGGGAGCAAAGATTAAAAATATGCTAGCTATGCAAAAAAAAACCAAAACCCCACCATCAAAACCCAAAAGAAATTGGAAAGACGCCTTATTGATAATGGGCTCTTTGTAAAAATGAATGGAAAGAGGCAGAAATGTAATCATAAGCATCATAATCTGTATGTTCAATATATGGAGATTTCTAATATCTTTAAGTTATAAAAGGTTATATTTAGAAAGGAAGTATATTTTACTTAATATTTATATAATCCTCCCCCCCCCAATTTATAGGCAGTCCTTGACTTATGACCACAATTGAGGCTAGAATTTCTGTTGCTAAGAGATGCAGTTATTAAATGAATTGTGCCTAATTGTGTGTCCTTATTTGGTGCAGCTGTTAAGCAAATTACATGGTCATTGAGTGAATCTGGTTTTCCCCTTTGAATTTACTTATTAGAAGCCCCCTGGGAAAGTGGCAAATGGTGATGACCTAGATATGCTGCTACCATTGTAAATAGATGCCAGTTGCCAAGTTCCAATTTTGATCATATGACCACATGGTACTGCAATGGTCTATGTGCAATGATAATCATAAGCAACTTTTTAAAAATACATTTACAACTTCAAACGGTCATTAAACGAATGATTGTAAGTCAAGGACTACTTGTAGAATTGATACTATTTTAAAAAGATAGTACTTCGGGCAGATTTTACATAATCTATATAATATGAGCCAATTATTGAGTCATATTGTAAGTATAGAAGGAAGGTTGACAAAATAATCAGTCTAAGGTCATACAGCATAGATAAGTCTGATCCAGAAACGGGGACATTTGGACCACTGCAGACCTTAGAAAAAAAAGGAACAGTTATCATTTGAAATGGGCCAAGAGGGCACAAAGTTGTCTGCCAATCTAAGCACAGAAATTAAATCAAATTAAGCTTGTAGTAGTGCTTGTGTTACAGCACATAGTATTCCCTAATTTAATTCTTGAAGTACCTCTGCCTGAATTAGATTATATTTTATCTGCCATTAGAAATCCCTTTACATTAACAATAGCAATGTTAATTTGGCTCTATAGAACAATCTGGAAAAGGCTGAACACTTTCTGATTTGTTTATATCAACGGGAATGTTAAGTATGTACTTAGCTTTCAATGTAATGCAATAGTACTAAATTACCAGCATCATGTCTCATGGGTCTTACTCTTTCTTTTCTGAGGGAAAATATGATGCAGTGACAATATTTATTTCTGACAGATGCTTTCTTAACATTTACTTCAATAGGGAAAAATAATAACGTAGAGACATGTTAAAAGAGGAGAAGCACAGCCAGTGAGCCTCATGGTTCAGTCCCAAGAGTTTTTCTAAAAATATTCTTTATTTAACCCAGTAAATGAAGATTGATTGGTTTATCGGCTATTATTATTATGTGCTGACAAAGTAACTTGCTTATCTTACATAAAAATCATTGCTTCACAAAACCCTTACAACTACAGTTCATAACCATGGGTCTCCATCTTTTCACCCTCAACGTTTATATGAGGGAGGGACCAATTCACATTCTTGTTTAAACTACCTCAAAAAAAAAAGACCCCACCCAAATCCACAAAACTGTTTCTTTATTGAAAACATTAAATATCCTGATTTGTTGCCGCAATATTGGGCAATGCAGTGCATAATATTTGAAATGCAAATATAATTAATTCTTGAATTTAGACAACAATAAGTCATGTGTTCATATATGTGTATGACTGCATGAATAAATGATTAACAATGCTTTTAATATATATTGATCTCATTTGCTTGTGGAGAAAAAAGTCATTGCATTGTCTATTGATTTTGTTTCTGATTTATATGTAAGGTACAAGTTATAGAGGGAGGAAGAGAGACTTGCTATAAGCATTAGAATAGATGCTTTTGAACTTTGGTGTTGGAAAAGACAGTCAAGAAAACAAATGGATCTTTGAAAATGTCCGTTTAGAGTACTCATTCAAGACACTAATGACCAGATTCAAATAATCATACTTTGGATATACTATGTGGAGAACTAGCTCTCTCTCTCTCTGGAGAAGTCTATAATACTTGAAAGGTAAAAAGATAATAAGATGATCAGCAATAAGGTGAATAGGCTCAATTACAGTGGCAAGAGATGCATTGTTGGAAGACCTGAAGGTTAAGGTTAGGGAACAGATTTTCCTGGAGAAAATGTATTCATGTGATCACTGGGAATCAAGACCACCTTGATGACACATAATAACCAATCAATCAATCAATCAATCTTTAACTTAGTTTTCTGTATTAACTGTTCACATGGCCATATTGCTATAGGTTATCTTTGGGAATGTGATTTCCTCTAGCCAAGCAGTAGGCGAAAGTAACCAAATTCCAGGTAAAATGCATGTCTCACACCTTCTTCAACAAAAGGCCATTTCCTGTTGTTTCAGTACTAGCCTCAGCCTCTCCTTTTCTGTTTTCACCCCTGTTTGATTATCAGTTCTAAGAGTGCATGATAGTCAATCTTCAGAAACCCAAATGGAAACTTCAGAGTAAAGTCTTCCTGACAAGCTGAGCTGAGAGAGTCATAAGAAATTAGGAGCTCCTCATTCTTTTCAAAGTTGATAGATGCTACCTTCATATCCATACTCAGAAATTCTTATATCTCTTTTTAGTTTTGATCATTAACCAAGACTACAGCATTTGAAGTCATCATACTGTCATATTCTGTCTCGTTCATCCCTTTGGGAAAAAATTATTAACCTGCCTTCTATCTTAATTTATTTGGACCATATATCCCTATTCTTCTTTGACTGTTGGCTTGTTTCATAGAGATTCTTTCTCTGGAGATCACAATGTAGATTTGCCTTTATTATCAGAACATATGAAATAGAAGAGGACTTTAAAGTTATAAGACTATTACTGGGCACATCATTGTCATCCTAAGAATTATACAGTGTTGGCTTCTTATAGTTTGTTTCAGAGAAACGAACCCTCCAAACATCCCCTTTCTCCCTTATGTTGCATTCAGTCTTATTATCTCTATCTTGCTGGATGAATTGTAAAAATACTCAGAGAATATGTACTTATTTCCCTTCTATCCATGGGTTACTACAGATTTCTCCTTGATCTGCAAAGGCACTGAGATCCACAAGGACTCTTAAAGGTCCAAGGCCAGACCATGGGAAGAACCACAACACGCACATCAGGAACAAAGAGCACAACAACGTAGCAGCAACCAGTTTTTTAATCTTCAGTCCGGAGCGTTGGTACGCAGTGAGTGGGAACATCAAAGTCCCTTTCCTTGTATATTAAATGTTCCATGTAAATAAATTAAATTCCATGTAAAATAAATACTTTTTGCTGTTCTCAAAATTTTGTGGGTATTCAAATTCAGCACTGTGCAGTTCAAATGACAATGGACAATTCAATGTCAATTTTATGAATGAACAAACAAAGGAAACATATTTTCCACAGAAATGCCCATTTTAATCTTGCTATTGTGGAACGTATCTTTAACATTGGTTTTCACTCAACTATTCACTTGGCAGCTTGCAGAACAATCTTACAGATCATCTGATATGCATGGTGGATTCACCAGACAGTAGTCTTTGTCCAAATGGGGAATTCCATATATTGATTTGTTTGTCTCAAAGGACCTTATCCAGGGACCTTATATTATGCCCCTAATATTTCACCAGAGCATATCACAGCCTATTAATAGAAGAGGTTCTCTTTTCTTATCACTGATCCAACCATAGAAGACATAGGAAATGTATGCTTTTACTTTTCTTACTCTCAAAGAAAAGGTTATCACAGATTATGCTACTGTATGCGTCTTCACCATGTATCCTGACTGAACCTGCAGTTTGTTGGCTGAGACAATCCTGCTTTTTAAACCTGTTGTGCTGATTTTGCAAAATTTACCTTAGGCTACAGTGCCAGATGAATAGCGCCACCATCTAGATTTGAAATCCCTTGGGCTCACAGCTTGGTTCCTTTGCACCACCCCTTCCTAAAGATAAAAACTATATCCAGGCTTAATGTCACCTATCAGTACAGAAGTCTTATCTTTCTAAGTTTTTGCTGTTTTCTGAAGAAATTATATTGTGTACTTAACTGTCACAAGTAAATTGTGAATTCCTGTAGTCTTTTCAGTTGTGGAGTCTTTCCCTCTCTTAAATGAGAGCTATTTCACTGTTTTATAACTGAAAATTTCTGTTTTCCCCTATAATTTCCTCAGGGAACTGTATAATATTTACCAATTTATTACATATCTCTATCTGTCATGGTGCAGTGGTTAGAATGCAGTACTGCAGGCTACTTCTGCTAACTGCTGGCTGCCTGCAATTTGACAGTTTGAATCTCACCAGGTTCAAGGTTGGCTCAGCCTTCATCCTTCTGAGGTCGGTAAAATTAGGACCCAGACTGTTGGGGCAATAGGCTGATTCTGTAAACTGCTTAGAGAGGGCTGTAAAGCACTTGTGAAGCAGTATATAGTGCTATGTCTATCTCTATCTCTGTCCCTATCTCTATCTCTATATATGCCAGTTCCCAATAATTTCTGTTCACTGAACTAGATAAGAACTATAAGCTTCCCCCTTATTAACAAAGTCATCTCTTGGGTTCTTCTTAATCATTAGTGGATGATTGTGGACAATCACTTAAATATGAGCCAGCAGTGTGCTGCAGCAGCCAAAAAAGCTAATGTAATATTTGGTTGCATAAACAGAGGGATAGAGTCAAGATCAAGTGAAGTATTAGTAAAGTTTTATAAAACCTTAGTAAGGCTACATCTGGAATACTCCATCCAGTTTTGCTTACTACATTATAAAAAGATATTGAGACTTTGGAAAGAATGCAAAGAAGAGCAACAAAGATGATTAGGAGCCTGGAGACTAAAAAAATATGAAGAACAGTTACAGGAATTGGGTGTAACTAGTCTAGAGAAAAAAAGGACTGGGGTGACATGATAGCAGTGTCTCAATATTTGAGGGGTTGCCACAAACAAAATGGGGTCAACCTATTTTCCAAAGCACCAAAGGCAAGACAAGAAACAATGGTTGGAAACTAATAAAGGAGAGAAGCAACCTAGAACTAAGGATATTTCCAGCATTCCTGGAAAGCATGGTCAATCATTAAGGAAGTTGTGTGTTAAAGCATAGGTCAAGTGTTATAAGCATCAGGCTAGAAATTAGGAAACTGTGAGTTACAGTCCTGCCTTAGGTATGAAGGATAGCTAGGTCACTCTCTACCCCAACTCACCTCATAGGGTTGTTGTTGTGGGTAAACTAGGAGAAAGAAGAAGTATTATGTATGTTTTCTGCCTTGAGTTATTTATAAAAACAGAATGGTAGGAGAAAAATAATAAATAAATAAATATGAGTAAAATGAATGAATGAATGAATGAATGAATGAGTGAGTGAGTGAGTGAGTGAGTGAGTGAGTGAGTGAGTGAGTGAGCGAGCGAGCGAGCGAGCGAGCAAGTAAGCAAGCAAGTTATGATCTAGGAGGTAATATCCATCAATTGGGTTACATGCATCAATTATATTAGCCATGGGTAGTCTGATTCTCTATGAATCTGCTCAGTCCCTTTGAATATCATTCAAACAGGCTGCCATTATGATGACACTTGGAAGCAAATTCCATTTCATTGTTGGGCTGCCTCCGAACTTATTTAACATTTCATTTGGTTATGTTTTTGTGCTTATTTGATTTTGCAAAGTGTAGAATGCTGATGCTGTATTTTTCTCTTTGTTCTGTTGCTTCACCGTCACTTCCTGACTGTTGATGTTTTCTCTTGAAATGCATTGAAACATGAGAAGAAACAGAAACAGAAATTTAATTTGCATGAAAACTAGGAAATTCATCTACACTTTTAGGATTTTCACTTCACTCATGAACATTTTTCTCTACTTGAAAATCGAAACACTTTTCCCACTATATTGGCTGAGAATGATTAATATAGAACAAAATCTCAGCATTGCAAAAAAAATATTAAATGTTGAACTCTTGGGAGTTCATTTATCTAACAGCACGTTTATCTAAAAACTACTATGTATACAAGACAGGAAAAATACTTTATTATTTATTTATTATTTATCAAATTTATTTGTTGCCCAGCCTTTAGTTTGGGCAACTCTGAGCGGCTTACATCAGGACTATAAATCTCTTGCAATATGTATCAATAAATTTGAGTAGCAAAGGAATAATTATTGCAATATATTTGCGTGTGTATGTGCACACAGGCATTAAAAATAACCCTAAAACCAGTTTCCAAACACCTAGTAGAGCTAAACATTTATTTTCATAATACCCTTAAATTATACACTGTACCCGAGGGAAGTGACCTAACTTGAAAATAATAGCCTCACGCCATTTATTTGGTTTATTCTTTTTAGCTGACAAAAGTTCTGTTTAGTTAAACTTGAAGCCAATCCTTGCTCTTTTTTTATCAAACACTATTTAATCTTCTGAGAGAGACATGCAACTTTAAATAATGCCTTTTTGAGTGCCATGAGTACTTGTCAAATCTGAACATGTACAAATACGTACAAACAAAAGCTACTTATTAATAGGCAGGGATAACATAGATAAACAGGAAGCGCATAGAATGTGTTTAGAAAGGCGCAAGAGCTGAAATGCACGAAACATAAATAAACTTTCTTAGATTTGACTCCCTCTAGAGTATTTTTCAGGGAAAAGCTCATCAGAGAGGTTTCATTTTCATTACAGAAACATTCCAGCAGCAATCCCACAAGAATGTCTTGTTTTTGTCTTTCCTAAACATTATTTAAAAACTTCAAGTTTGGGATATGTGTATATGTGCATGTGTTTTTACTCATACATGCACAAACACACACAAACAAACATGCATGCTAAAGCATATTTATAGTACAGAAGTATCGTAAGAAATAAAACCTGTAAAATCATCTTCTTCATGGTATTGTCAAGCATCCATGCTTGTAAAACAAGGAGTAAAGGTTATAATTTGGTGCTATAGGCACACCTGATGCTGTTGTACACTCACTTATGACTTAATTCACCTTCTCCCTAAATGGCACTCTTCAAATTGTAGTTTGAATCTGTAGTTGCAAGATATTTAAAGGGGCTCAAATTGAGGAAGAAGAAGATTGGAGAAGAGCAATAATATTAACAATCCACTGATTATTCCATAAAAACCAACTACATGAAATCCAGATATCTGAGGCAGACTAAAGTATATTTAACTTGTGCATACAGGACACGCAGCTCTCAAAAGTTGCAGGGGGAGGAGGCTGTTTAGTAAAGTCAATCCTTTGTTATCACCTTTTTCAGTGATATTCCCTCATTTTCCTTCTCCCCTAGTCCTGGAGAATCAGAGGGGAAAGATAGAGAGAAGTTGGAAGCATTCCAACTTCAATGGCTTTGTGGAAAAATTAACTCTTCTAACTTAATCACATTGCTCATCTCACACTGATTACCTTGGTCATAACTCCCTGAACTAATCATCCGGCCTAATCATCACATTGGCATGTAGTCAAATCTTAATTTATTTTAAAGGATCTTTCCCCCAAAATTGCTTTGGAACACTTTCATGGGTTATTGGGGAATGTACTACATTTTTTAAAAAGCAGATTAATTAACAAACAGCTTAAGTCTTGGACTGGGAGGATGCAAATAAGGGAACATAATTTTTGGGTGCACAGTAGCATTGTTGAAGTAATTTCAATAAACCAGAAGCTAATAAGGGGATCAGTCTAATATAGTGGTTAAAGCATCAGGCTAGAAACTTGGAGATCATGAGTTTTACTTTCTCTCACCCCCTTAGGCACAAAGCCAGCTGGATGCCTTAGGCCAGTCATTCTCCTTCAGCCCTGGGAAGGAGACAGTAGCAAACCACTTTTGAAATCTTGCCAGGAAAACTGCAGAGACTCATCTAGGCATTTGCCAGGAGTCCAAAATGAAAAATATTATTTATTTTTAATTAATGAAAGTTGTTATTAAAGTAGCTTCTTCCAGATTGGACTTATCTTTATTATTACCACTACTGACCAAGCATAACTACTGTTGCTACAAAATGCAATTGTGGCTCATTGTACCCTTAAGCTGCTTCTTCTCTGTGCCGATGCCAGCTGGGCTCTAATTTTAAACAATTCTGACCAGATTGGGACACTTTGACAGGGACTTGGAGGTGTTCAGTCTTGACTGCTGGACAATTCCTCTGCAGGTCAGGAAAGCAATTGCCAATTGGCTTCTTCTCTATGGCTGGCTTTTACTGTTGTATACACACACTCCCATGCAAAGTTAAATTAAATTTATATATACAAAGTTAAAATATCAAAATACACATATACAGTATACATGGTAAACAGTCAGATTTCGCATTAAAAGAATGCTTTCTTGCATTTTGCCTTTTGTGGTTTGATAAAATTTGCTACAGCTTCTGCTACAGGAAAACTTTTAGTAGTATAATGGCTATGTATGCCTGCATATAGTGTCACTGGTTCAAAAAATATCAGACTTTTTTTTTCTATTTTAATTACTATTTTTCTTTTCTCTAGCTATCTATTCTGTTGCTTAAAATAATAATTTATTGTAATAGTAATACTGCTATCACCAGCCCACTGCTTCAATTGTCCAGTCACTTGAATTAAAAGAGTTTGACTCCACATTCCATACAGTTCCATATAGGTAGTCCTTGACTTATGACCACAACTGAGCCTGGAATTTGTAAGTCACTGTGGTCATTAAGTGTGTAACCTGCTATGTAACTTGCCTTGTCTTTACAACTCTTTTTATGATGATTGTTAAGTGGGTCACCATGGTTGTTAAGTGAATGATTTGGTCTTTAAACAAATCCAGCATATCCAATGGACTTTTTTTTCTGTTTTCTTTGCTGGAAAAAGGCAAAAAATGTCACAAATTGCAGTCACATGACCAAAGGATCCTGCAACCAGTTGTAAATATGAGCTAGTTGCCTAGCTTTTTTTTTTAAAATATGTTGTAACTTTGAATAGTTGTTAAGCAAGTGTTCATTAAATGATGGCTACCTGTACTTATTTATTTGGGAGATTTGGAATCTGAAATGAAATGCTTCTACTTCAGCTGTCTAAAAACAACAACAAAATAGCATTAAGCAAGTAGGTAGAAGAGAACAGTAGGTTGCTCATCAAATATCTGTCTGTCTGTCTGTCTGTCTGTCTGTCTGTCTGTCTGTCTGTCTGTCTGTCTGTCTGTCTGTCTGTCT
>JANHFL010007009.1:511610-529067 GCA_032468155.1 Oxyrhabdium leporinum | reverse complement strand
TCTATCTATCTATCTATCTATCTATCTATCTATCTATCTATCTATCTATCTATCTATCTATCTATCTACTATCCATCTATCTATCTTATATCTAGATATCTGTTATTTGTTGGGTTTTGAATGTATCAGACTTTGAATGTATCAGTTTGAATGACTTTTTAATGTATCAGACTAATGTTATACTTGCAATATCATTGGTAATAATGTCTGCCTATTGACTAGAGAAACAGAGAGTGGCGATCATTGACCCAGGTGAACAGGTGTTCCTGCCTCTGCACAGTAGTCGATCAAAGTGCAGAAATTTATTTAGAAAAAAAGTAAAACACAACTGGAAAACTGCACAACACTGCTTGAGTCAGTAAAACCAGCAAAGTCCACTTCAGTGCAGAGTGGAAAACACAGATGGAGGTTACATTCACAGTGAAAGTGGGTTAAATACTATAGAAGATGATGTTGTTTTGTTCCTGCCCTGTAGAAATGATTGGTGGATGGTACTTGGATGGGGCAACATGACTGTGTGGAGTTGCCCTAAAAGACTGGGTGGGGGGGAAAAACATCAGGAAATCCTTAGCTGAATGTTAACTCTGTCATACTTTAGCAAATAGTAAATTACACTAATATCCCCATCTGTGCTTTGGCATACCAAGTTTGCTGTAAAATATAACAATGTTATTTTCTGATGTAAGCTTTTTTTAATGTAACATTTGGGAAAAAATGTTCAGAAAATAATAACAATAGCCCTTAGACTTATATACCGCTCCATAATGCTTTATTAGCATCTCTGGGTGGTTTACAACGTCAGCATATTGCCTCCAACAATCTGGGTCCTCATTTTATTGACCTCGGAGGAATGAGTCAAACTTGAGCCCATCAGGACCAAACTCCTGGCTTTGTCTAGACATAAAAAAGAGTGTGTATTCTTATGTATACTGAACTGGAATGTACTTTACCCTTACACAAATCTTTTTTCTAGAGAAATCTTTATCTGATCCCCAATTTCTTGTTCAGAGTAAAAGAAAAATATTGCTAAACTTACTTCAAGTAATTCATGTCGTTATGGGTAGACAACACAGCCTTCCTCCATAGAGGAAATTGACAGCGAAACTTGTATTGATCAAAATGCTACCTACTTGGTTAGGCTTTGCTGGCTTACATATGCAAAAACCTAGGTTTGCAGAGCAAAGTTTTTAACAATGCCTCATGCCCTAACTGTTCTGAGGGTTCAGATAAGAAACAGAGAGAGAGAAAAATATAAGAATGGAGAAAGAACTAGCTGAGCTAACTGAAATTACAGGCTAATTTTTCCAAGAACAAATTTCACACTCTGATTGTGGGTCTTTTCTCATTTATCCCTAACCATGGCATAAACATGATCCAGGGACACTTATAGCATTGTCTTCATCTTACCCCCATGTGGCTGAAGCAGATTATATTTGTCCTTAGCTGTCCACTTACCAGTTTTAAAGAAGCATTCTCCTTTCACTGATGTGAATACATTCCGGCATGCTTTATTAAGCCTTTGGTTATGTGGTCAGGATTGGGATTGACTCACTCCGCCCCCCCTGACTACTTGAAGCTGACATGGGCCTATGCCTCCCCTCTGGACACTACCCTACATGGCTATTATGATTTGGCTGTTGGAGAAACCAAAAGCTGAGGTCTCACCAGCATTTTCCCAAGAACTGTCCCAAAGGTGCTTTTTCAAGAGGGAACTGAACTTTCTGGTATTTCTTTGAAGACATTTCGCTTTTCATCCAAGAAGCTTCTTCAGCTCAAAGCTGAAAAGAAAAAGAACTAAAACATGCCAAGGAAATCCTCAGAATTTGTAGCTATCTCAACTGGGCCTTCATCAAATCCAGAAAAAGTCCCAGCAGTAGCTCTTCCATTACAGACAAAGAAGAGAACAACAAACGAAGCAACATTGTCATTCCATGCACTGCAAGAATATCTGAAAAGCTCAGGAGGATTTTCAACTAACACAACATCTGTGCACACTTTAAACCCAAGAATACACTAAGGCAGAAGCATGTCCACTCCAAGAATAAAACACCCAGACACAAACTGAGCAATGTGATGTATGCAAGGCAATGCAGTGAGACATATGTAGATCTGTACATTAGTGAAACAAAACAACCACTTCACAAACACATGCCACAACATAGCACAAACCTATCAGGACAAGATTCAGCAGTCTATCTGCATTTGAAAGACAAAGGTTATTCTTTTGAAGACAACACATTCTGGATAGAGAGAACCCATTGATTTGAAAGAGGGCTAAAAGACGTCATTTATGGTAAAACTGAGCAACCCTCTCTCAACAGAAGGAGAGGAGTAGGACACTATCTATCTCCTGTCTAAAATGCAGTCCTTTCAGCAGTTTCAGGAAGATTCCACACTCATTTGCATTCTGATTCAGGTGACCCTCAGTGGACTCACTGCTCTCAGAGAGAGTGCTAACGACCAGATGACTGCAAAGAAATATGATCCTTCCATTCTCCACCCCACTTCACCCATCCTGTCAGAACTGATGAAGCTTCTTGGATGAGAAGCAAGACATCTTCAAGGAAAAAAAAACATAGTCCAATTACCTTTTTGGGAAAAAAGTACCTTTGAGATGGGCGCAAAGATCCCTTGCAGATGGAGCTCCCGCTCAAAGGATGTCCCTCCATCTACTTTCCTCCTAAGATCCCTATACCACAATATATCCAGATATTAATTAGGGGCCTCTAATCTTAAAGAGAAAATTTGGGAAAGGACTCAGAGGGCTTCTGAGGGAAGGCTGGAGCAGGAACTCAGACCCGGTGATCTTCATTCTGTTGGCTAGACATGGCTACAACTCATTATAATGGATATAAGCATTCTTGGCTCCTGGATTGGAAGATTTTCAGAAGTTGGCCACAAATGAAATGTTATGAAATGTTTATTGGAGAGTTTCTTTCCCCCTGCCACATATTACATATTTCTAAAATTGTTGACTTCATTTAAAGATTAACGCAGACTCCACTTTCTTTATTTGCCAGAGGAAGGATTGTTCTGTGTCTAGATAGCTAAATGTGCTAAACATTGCTAATGTTATTATACATACCAGTAAGTTTAAGAATTGTGTAAGGACTGCTAATGCTAATAGAGCCTCCACACCCACACCAGGCTACAATTGCTTGTCTTTTTTGTTTATTTAAATGACACCCGTTGTTTGAAGTGATGGGGTGGGCGCTTCTTCTGATCCTGAGTCATGCATCCTCTCTCTGGGATGCCTTGCTTAGCCACTCTTAGCACCTCATTAATTACCACTGAAGCAAAGTCAAACTGTTTTGCAATTCTGGTGCCTTTGTTAAGAGATCCCAATCCTGTAGTGGAATGTTAAAAAGGTTGATTATCTGCCCTATGTCCTACTTGATTCCATGCGACACAACTGGCGTTTTAACCCCTGTAAATATATAGTTCTTTCTAATTCTTTTGCACCCATCTCTGTTCAATTCAAGGCTCCAAAGACTTTTTACTTTTTATGCAGTATCTCCTTTTTCATGCAATTCTATATATTCTATCCCAGTTTACTAATCAATGGGTGCATAATGGGTGCACAGATCTGGAGAGGTTAGTTAAGCTGCTCGATTCTCTTTTAAAGAAAACAAAATATAATTTAGCTAAATCTACCGTCTATCGTAATACAAGAACGGCAGAGGAGAAATAAGAAAATTTGCATTTAACATATTTTAAAATAAAATAACATAAAACACACCTTGAAAGAAAAAAATAAAAGGCGATAAAGAATCTTCTTTTCTAAAAAAATGTTCACATAAACAGGCATGAAATGAGGCAGAATTCTAATGATATATTTAACAACTGGCAATACGCATTTCACATTTTATTTACGGTAGCAATTAATTGTTCTATTTTTCATATATCACTAATTTCCCATCAAGTTTGTGAGATGATTTTTTAAAAAATATTTATTATTAAATCTCATGGTTCAAGACAACTCTGAGCAGTTTCTCTAGATTCCATTTTGGAAGATGTGAACTGTGGATGAATGAGATATATCTAATACAAATGTTGTGCTGATTTGTTTGTTTATTTATGACTTTGTCTGAAACTGAAATTTACTATCAGAGGAATTATCCTAATATTCTTAAAAGTGGAATTCCATTTATTTTTTATAACCAGCCCAGGTGCATAAAAAACATTATTACTTATGATCATAAAACAGAGATTATTTTGCAATGTCACCTACCTACCTTTAAGTGGAAATTGACTACAGTGCCCTGGTTTTTCCCGTTTTAGAGCCATCCATATGTGCAAGATTAGAATTTCTACTATTTCTAGAGTGCCAGTTAAATCTTTTCTAGAAGATTCTACAACATCTGGAACAGATTTTGGAGGATAAAGGAGGCAGAAGGGGAATCTGTGGAAATTGCTCTTCCCTCTGTACTGGACAAATTGGGTACAGGTTGTGTTCTTATTACTATTTGTGGCACATCATTGTATACGATATGATTCCTGTGTTTCTCACACGTAAAAAAATAAACATTCCTCCAAATTGAATTTGGCTAGTTCAGTCTTACTGAATGTACAAAAAGCTAATGTTACAATCTACAGTCTTAATTACTTGAACACCAGTCCACATATTCTATCTCTAAATGAAGAGGATCAACAATATAGAATTTTCTTTGATCCTTAAATATATATTCTTCCGGGGCCAATTTCACTTTCACAGGGTTTTTTTATCTTCTAAATAAAGCACAACACAATTTAATTTGGAGTAAGCATGATTATACTCATCAACCTTTTTGATTGAGGGGGGGTTTCTGTTTATTTTGCTTTGTTGCTTCTACCTTCATAATATAAACTGAGCTACAAAAAAATGGGGAATAGTTATTTTTGTGATCATACTTTGTACAGATTCAGTTGTTGACATAGCTGTAAAATATCACTGTCACCAGGTTTAAACTTACTTCATTCCCTGTAGTTGTATCTCTAGATATGGTATATTCAGATTGAAAATTGGTGTTGGAAACTGCTTGAAAACTTGCCAGGAGCCCAGCAATTTTGCTGATCTTAGGGAAAATACACCCCAATAAAGCAGATTTAGTAGCTAGTAATCTCAGTGTTGTAGGCTAGATTAAAAAGTGAGAAAAATAGCCTAAGGCAAAACTAAACCATTTTGGCTTGTTTCCAGTAAAACTAAATAGACGTGTCCATATAGATACCAGAGGTGAGTGACTGAAGAGTATCTTTGTTTTTTATGATTATGATTTTCTTCATCTCTACCTATTCTAAAATAACACTTTTCTCTTTCTGTAATAGAGGCGTTGTCTAAATTAGCATTTTTGGCTTCATAAATCAAATAACATTGTATGTCTACATTAGCTTTTATTCTTACCCATTGATAAAAAACATTGTCATAAACTTTCCCAACATCTTATTGCACAACTTTCTTATCCGAAAAGATTACACAAGGCTATAATACAATAGGAACTAACTATCACCTCTCCAACATGGGGAATCCAAGGTTGCTCATGCAACTGCAGATAAATGATAGCTGAAGATTGGAGGAATAATTTAGAGCACTTTCTCTATTCCAGCTTTAATGCATATGGAAATATGCATATTTATATTTTAAAGTACTTGGAATAACATTGAAGTGACAATCTCATACAGTATAATAGCGAAAACGTTGAGGAAATCTTCAACTGGAAATTCTGGCTTTGTTGACATTTAAGCTGTTCTATTTCTCTTTCTCTTTACTCTCTTCCTGTGAGTTCTACTCAAAGCAAGAGAACGTGCCATCATTCCCCCCACCCCACCCCAGAAATGGAACTGGAAGCCAGGCTTTTCTTGGTCCATGACAAAATGCAATTTGATACCTGCAAGACATACTGAGCCTAAACTGTAAGCTTCGTAACCACAACATCAGGCCTAATTTGGGGATTTTGTATATCCTTCTAATGAAGAATTCTGGAAAACTCAAATGTCTGAATTCCTGTAGTTCTAACTATGGATTTAAAATAATAATAATAATAAAAAAAATTAAAGACCAAAACCAAATACCAAAACAGTATTATTTGTTGTTAAATTTGGATTAATGTGTCTTTCTTAAAGATTATGTTAAGTTTTTATCTTCTACACTAACTCTGTTTATTCAGAAACAAATTAAATAGCATATAATGTGTAAAATTTGCACCCAGAATATTTTAAATTTTAATCCTCAATTAATTTACCATAATAGCTTCATAATAACTTTTACTACCGAAGATTTTATTATTTTTAACAGATATAAAATGCATCCATCTTGTCTTTAAATAATGAAAAGATCATTTTACATTAATGATCTCAAAAATCATTGGACCAAAGCTCGTAATTTGCAGCTACTCAGTTACATTGATCAGGTTTTTAATGCTCATTAGACAATAATATCTTATTTTAATTTTTGATTATGGTATTAAATTAATAGTACTGAGATTAATTCTATCATTATAAAATAGTTTATTCATGACCATACTGAAATGCAAAAAGATAGGGAAGAGGGTAAAAAACTAATAGGTTACATTAATAATATTATAGCTAGGTTTCCCACAGTGTCTCACAGTTACAAAAAAACCCCTTTTAGTTATAATAGCAAAATAAGGCAGAATGCCTTGTTCTGAGATAGAATGCTTCTGAATATCACACTTAGGGACAATCAGCAGAAAAGAACCAGCTTCAGTGTCTAATTATTGAATTTGGAGTTTATCCATTAAGGCCTGCATGCCTGCCTGCCTTCCTTCCTTCCTATTTCAGGAGATTCTAAATAGAAGATTTGCACTGTTTTTGACAAGGACATGGTAACGGCAAATAAGATGCTTCAGTCATGGATTGTTCTAAACATCTCTAAGGTTTTCAGTGTCAGACACAGGACGAAAGCAACAATGGTTATTTTGTGTTAATCTTTACACTGATCACAGTTCCCACTTGGTCAGGATCACAGTGGAGTCTTGAGAAATCTTTAGATCAAATCAAAGCTGTTCTAGCCATGCCTCTTCCCAGCTTTACCGTGAACTTTGTTGTACCCCTTGGCATTAGAACGGAAATAGGCAACTAGGGAAGCTGACTGGCAGTTTGGAAGAGAAATTGAGTTTGCCTCTCCTTGAACATTGTGTGGTGAGTTTAGTTTAGGAATATAGTGCACCTGCCCATCCTCAGATTGTGAGGTCATTACATGTAGAATTTAATGGCAATTTCCCCAATGATTCAAGTCTATATTTTTTCCCAGCCTTCTTCATGCTGGAAAAAGGCAACATAAAAAAATAGGACTGAACATCTACTCCACTTCAAAGACTATTTGTTTTTTCTTACACCACATCTTATGAGAAAGTTGTTGCAACTATGTTACTTAATTTTCATAATTGAAAAGGATTTTAAATTTTTGGACTAGTTATACAAATAAAGCAGGTATATTTTTATTGTTTCCATGGAAAAATTTCATTAAAAAACAAAGCCAGCATTTATAATGACAGCAAAGATTCCTGTAGCATTAAAGGATAAAATAATTTTAAATGGTATTTTACTGGAAAATTTAAGAGAAAAACAAATTAGAATATATGTTTAACTTTGTTTAGCACTAGTACTAACTGGTTACTTTGTTCTGGGTTATATAATAAAGTCATTGTTATGTTTTTAGTAATTACAGTTACAAGCTATGAACTGAATTTGTATATTAGGCATATGACTGAATCCTACTTGAAAAGGCTGAAAATTATCAGCTAGGATAATTGTATGCATATATGTTTTTATTTTTATTCAAATCAAAATATCCTTTGATTAAAATTATTTATTTAAAATCTAAACAACTAACATGCTTCAAGAGAATAATTAAAGAGTACCTAATTTTGGATAGATCATACCCAATAAACTATATTAAAGGCCTACATTGCTTGGGACCTGGTTACTTGAGGAATTGTCTTTTTTCCAAGAGTTTCTACCCATTGAACTCAATCCAACAGACTGGGGATGCTGCAAATACCATCAGCCAAAGAGTATTGACTGGCTGATGGAATCTGCAGCCAATTAGTGACGGCTTTCTCTGCTGTAACCCTTGCCTTATGGAATATTCTCTCTCAAAGATTAGAATCGCCCCAACTGTTGGCCTTTCGCAAGGCTTTAAAATTTTGTTAAGGGTATTAAGGGTCCCACTCCCATTAGTTAGCGTTAGTTGATTGATAATCATGGCTGCTGTTTGTATTTATTTATTTTGTGGATGTTTTCACTATTTTAATATTTTTGAATTGTTCAAATTGTTTTATGATTTTAATATTATAAGCTGCCCAGAGTCACTTAGTTGAGTTGGAAAGCTATAGAAAATAAATAAATACATAAATAAATATGTATTAGAAAAAAATTCAGATATTAGAAGTCATTATGAATTTGCTTTAAAAAATATGTATATAGCCTACCATCTTATGTACTATAATTCGGGATGGCTTAAAAATCATAATAATAAAACAATGAAAACCATAAAAATCTAATATAAAATTTCCCACCATCCCCAAAATCAACACATCCCTGAGATCTAACCACTAAATTTCCTGAAATGGTAAAAAAATTGATAGTACCACATTCATTTAAAACATAATGCATTCAAGTTGTTCTGGGTTATGCAATAAGAGTGAACCAGATTATGGGCTCTGATTCTAATAATGTCTCTAGTACAGCACTTGCAGAGTCAGAGATGAACAATGCTTTGTAAATGATAAGATCGTTCAGTGTTTTCATCCAGCAATAACAGTGTAACTGCCCTGCAGAATAATCTAGTTTTATCATTAATGTTGCTGAAATTCAATCAATGATATTATAAAGTTGTAATCCATTGTTTTGGAATATTGCAATTTTTAGAGAAAGGTAATTAAGGTCTAAAATTGATGAAGGTAGAAACATAGGTGATGGACCTAGATGTTTCCTGACTATAAGGGGAATAGAACAGAATTCTATGAGCAGCTTGCTGTTGGTTAACACTAGTATATTCTGCAACAAAGAGCCTGTATGACTTCCTGTAATATATCTTTTGCATTACATATTATGATATGTAAATTGATTCCCAATTATTTGGCAATAATTTGTTTTTCTGAAGGAATACCAGACTCTGAGTATTTCTTCTTTAATTTCATATTCCATGGACACATGAAAGCTTCCAAGGTGTATATGTGATGAATAGTTTCAGGAAAAGAGGCACTGCTATAATGATATTTTATTTTATTTTACAAAACACAGATGTTAGAAGCTCTCAATGAATGCCTCATCTTAATGTCTAAAGCAGAAGTGTCATACTCGCGGCCCACAGGCCGGTTGTATCACGCACTGGCCACACCCATGCCCAGTTTAGAGAAGGGGGAAAAGTCGTGATACGTCACATGATCATTGCACGACGTGAGTTTGACACTCCAGATCTAAAATCTTCACATTTCCAACAGACATCAGGTGCAGCTGCAAGACTCTACCCTAAAATATGTGTATGACATATTTTTATAACTTTATTGGCTTCAACTTCTGATGTCATTCTGAACTTTGCCACTGCTACTTTAGCACGATGGCTAACATTTTTTAAAAAGCAACTGTTCCATGCCTGATTACTGCAGAAACAATTCCTTCACATGCCACAGCCTGGCTTTAATAAGAGTTCTCGCTTTACAGTCACATAATTAGAGTAATGAATAACAGTGGTCCAGACATACTCCAATATGGAGAAATTGGTTTTGTTCCATTTTCCATGAACTTGTAGTTGGCAGTGAAATAGTGAAGGTGATAGATAATTCTTGAAGTTCAGAATAAAAATGGACAGTATTCTGGAGAAATGAAGACAAACTTTATTTTAATGAAGAAGGCAAAGACAAATTTAACAGGAATATAGAATGAGTTATAAGAATATTTCAGTGACAACAAAGACCACAATAGCTAAAAACGTCTTTCTTGAAGTAATATTCAGCTGTAAAAGCTGGTCTTACAAAGAAGATGGATAGCTTAAGTTATCCACTGGGGACACTACCTAACAATATTAAAGTCTGCAAGCAAGATCAACCAATCAGACCTGTACCAAATAAAGGCTGACTTATTCCTTGAAACAATGTTCCACAGGTACGTACATCACATATTTTCAGCATATAAATTTATGATGGATCAAGAGAAATTATTATGTTTAGAACGGGGTGCCAAACTGGCGGCCCATGAGACGGATGCCCACCCCAACTCTATGAAGGGAAAAAATGTAACAATGCGTCACGTGACGGTGATCTGATGCGGTGAGTTTGACACCCGTGGCTTAGAAGATAAGGGGAAGTAGTGAGAGAAAAACAATGGATAATATGAATGGATAGGACAAGGATTCTTGGAATGCTCTTGGAACAGGCATAGGTTATTAATACAGACAGACTAAGACAGTGAACATTTGTCCATGCAATTTTGAGGAGTTGAATCTGAATAAAGGCACATAACTGCTATACTTTCTATTCAGAGTGAAACATTCTCTTTAATCAACTAAACTTAAGATTCAGCTTCGCTTCTTGACTTTTCCATAAAATCATGTTTATAGTCATGCCTCCTTTCCCTTTCCTCTGTATTCTGAGGTATAGAAAGAAAACACAAAATGAACATTTTGATTCTATCTATGTATGTATTTTGAGACATGTCTCACTTACTTCAGCCATGTCATGTGGGGAAATTCATTGGAGAAAGCAATTATGTTTGGAAGTTAGCAGTAAAAGGAAACCAGGCTGTCGAAGAACATGGTGGCTGGACACCATCAAAGCTGACACCAGCCAAAGCATAGAAAAGCTCAAAGAAATAGTGCAAGAGCTGAAGATTTGGAGAGACCTGGTCTATAGAATCTCCCAGAGTCAAACTTTACTGAATGGATAATATCATCGTCATCATCAATGTATTTTAGCTTATACTTCCTACTTCTATTGGAATCATCCTTCTGTCTTGGCTAAAGAATCATATTTGTAATTACCTGATTGTAATTAAAAAGTTCAGTATCTAGTTCCCTTATGTTTTTTGTTTCAGAAAAGGTAATGGAGCCAGAAACTGAACTTGTTAATTACAAGAAGGGTGGTCTGGATGGTTGTAGAAGGATAAATATCTAACACGTGTTTCCTCCTTTGATAAGAGGGTAGATCCTTTAGCACTATAGACATCTGCAGAAAATCAAGTTGGGCAACGGGAACAAATGATGAAATGTATGTCACATCATCATGACACAAGCATCATCCCTTAATATACGAGCATTGTCTTGTGATGTCACAAAGCATGTATAGTTATTTCAGTATCATCATGGTTAGAAACAGATGTGAATGCTTAGCATCACAGGTACAAGCAACTTGCATGATTGCCAAATAACTGGCCAACAGTTTTATTTATAAGAGATCTGAGAAATCCTGAAATAATCAGTTCCAAGATAGAGCAGCTGGTTAGAACCTGATGTTGACACAATGCTTATTTTTTTAAAAAAACAACAAAACCTTTATCTAGTTGTTTTTCATTCCATAGCTTTGCAGTGCTCAAGTTAATTAGTTTTAATCCAATCAACAGTTTCTCAAACATCTTTCAATCTAGAGACCAGCTATTGATTTCTTTGTTCTATTATATCTGAAGCAAACCTTGGAGATATTAAATTCTTTTTGTAATCTTCCTTCCATGGCCAATAATTGTTTTTCAGTCCGGGCATTAGGTGTACTCCCCCCCTGCTTCATTTCCATGCATGAATATATCTAGGGCTTACTTGACTTCCCTGATCCTGTTTACATAATTTATACTGCTCTCTGCACTTTATCACAACCCTTTGACTGTAGTTCAAAAGTCAAACTAACCATCTTTATACTCAATGGGCTACGTTAAAATTAATGATTTTATAACAAAATATTAGTGATTTTGAAGTCAGTTAACCATAGCAAGATTGTTTTGGGAATGGGGGAGGGAGGTCTCCTATTCTACCATAAGTGCCAAAGTTTATCCTGGACTGATTGGCATTAGCTGTTCTTGTCCAGTTTTGTGCTTAAAAGAATACCTCCATCTCTTTAAATAACCATCCTGTCTAAAAAGACTGAGTACTGAAAGGGAAGCATATGCCTGCCGAGAGTTTCCAAATATTCATGACTAACCAACAGATTTCTATTTTAGAACAATTAAAAATCGTGCATTCCTCCATGTAGTAGATTTATATACTAACCAAAGTATTAGTTATTAGTTAATACATTTACTCAGAATTGAAAATCTCCCCAATATTAGAGCAATATTCTTTTCCAAGAATATTAGAGTAATATTGTTTCTATTTTTGAAGGAAAGTGCGTACGTCTGCTAGGGGACTGTAAAAATATTCTTGATATATATGTCTTGACATCTGTACAGTTGTGAACTTATATGTATAGAAATGTGTATCAACTAGCATTGTCCCTATGGCAAAGATTGCAGATCATAGAAAGCCAGCATTATTTTATTCAGATGGACATAATGATGAAAATTGTGTTAGTTTTTTTCAACAGTACTGATTTTAATAGTAATATCAAAGTGTAAAATATTTTCAACTTTCCTCTCATGGAGTTGTCTGTACATTCTTTTTGCCTCTTATTTTGCTTCTTTATTAACACCATCCTTATGGTCAAGACTAACAATTCATACGCTGAATTGCTATTTACTTATATCAACCTCCTGCTCCCTTCCCATCTGTTTTAGTAAACTGGATTAGGAGGATTTTCCCTGGAGTCCTGTTCAAATAAAATCTCCCATAGAAATTTAAATCCATTATATTTTCTGATAGAGATATTTGTCAATACAACGAAAATGAGAAAGCAGAATTCTCAAGATGCATATTTTAACTTAATGACTTCTGATGTAACTGAAATATTTCTGTATTATTTAAGTGTGGGCAGTAAGTCTTATTTTTTTAACAGAAGCATATTGATTATAGGTAAAAAAGAAGTAATATCATCATTTATTTGCAAAAATACTAATATTTTCTTGAATAAATATTCATATGTAAAAGCTAGCCAAGTCTGCTAAATAAGGAAAGGGGTTAAAATCAGTGTGACTTCTGAATCAATTAATTAGGGATTAGAAACAGTAATGCATTGATTTATAAAGTGATCTTCTACTTTTGGTGACTGTTCTGACTCTGTTGCATTAACTAAATTAAATCTGAATATTTAATGAGGCAGGCAGAGATTCTTTTTTCTAGTTTCCAGACACTGTCTTTGTTTTACAAGAACGTACATTTCTAATGAAGGATGAAACCACCTATAAATGTGATTTTAATTCATTTCTTTAAAATGCATAAATTACACTATCCGTGAAAATGAAATTAGTTAGATGAAATATCCTCATTAAGAAAGATGGGGACAATTAAAATCCTCATTTCTGGACAATCTGGACTGCAAATAAAATGCAGCCTACCCTATGGGGGAAAAACAGTTGTGACTAAATTATATTGAAATAAACCAAGCTTAAGTTAATCATTAGCTTTTTCTTTCAAAAGATTCGACATAATACAATTTCTATCTCAGTAAGTTTTACTTCCAAATAAATGCACTTAGGATCGGAAAGTGTTTTAGGGGCAGTTTCTGCTAAAGTGCACCTTTACACTACAAGCTTTTCTTCCAATATTTCCCACAAAGTTTCAATAGAGTTGCTAAGATGCATAGTAGTTCTTCCATCCTCTATTGTAGACGTTTTTAATAACGTGCAGGATATAATGAAAATATTACCCTTTGGCTTTAAGTTAAGAATTCAGAAATTAAAATGTAATTTAATGACCAAGTTATTGTTTTTCAGCCCTGTTGCAGTAACTTAACTACATACCACATAAAAATATTTTATATTTGCTTTCTTTTTAAAAATCTGTCGTCCCTTAAACTTCCTATAAGCAAAACTTTTCAGCTGAAAAGACTGACAGTATTTCAGTTAGTTGTCTTTTGGCGTTCTAGGTGCTTTATGTTTGATTCTGAAACAGCAATTCTGTTTCTACATTTTTTTTAACATAGAGATGTTGTGATAGTATCAGAAGTCTATTAATAGTGACTTATGAGTATGAACTTATATGCACATGACAGTAAAATTTTTTGATCTACCTAAAAATTAAAGATATAACAATTACACAAGTCCATTTGAATGTGAATTTTTGGTTCCAAAGGTGGCAAGATTCAGAGAAAATTTGATCGAAAGACAAGAGTCTATTTGAACCAATATATTCTATTGATAGAATAGCCTATTTGGAACTTAGACTAAAATGGAAAAAGAGTCAAAATGTGTGTCGTCGCGCCCCCCCCTCCCCAAAAAAAAGGGATGGGATAAAACTGGTAGATGGCATTAACCCTGCAAAAATTTGTCCAGAAAGAGTGTCATTGAAATAATATTTAAAATAACTCCTTTAAGGCAGAAATAGCAAGAGTTAGGAAAAATGATCCTCTTCAGATAATTCAATAAAATTCCCATAAATATTTTGCACTACTGAAGAAAGTATCCTACTCCAATTTAAAAATAATGAAAAAAAATAGTGGGTTTTTTGTTTTTTTTAAATTTCTCACTTGGCTCTTCAAACGTGCCATGGTATTGAAGAATGCCTAAAGACTTGCTGATGGGCAAGTACAGCTTTGTTGCCTCAAATAATGGCTTAATTCCTCACTTATTGGCTTTGGTTGGATGTAAAGCTAAGTAAAATACATTTGCAAAGCTTGGCAACTGAGTTAGGATAGTGGCTTGCCCAATGTTGTACACTTATTAGCAAAAAATAAATAAAAAAATAGGATGCCATCATATAATACAGTGCCGTGAAGTGACATTCATAGACTCATTCTTCGCCGTTTCAGAAAGTTAACTGTTTGAGCTAGAGCCTGTAATCAGGTTGGCTTCCATATTCAGAACATTTAAGCCTGCCCCAACTATGACAGAATGGTGATGACAATATTGGACCAAGACCTCATGGTGAAAAATAGCTGAAAGTCCATTGTAGCCTTAGAAGTTCAGTGAGTGATTTTGGACTGGTCTCTCTCATGTGGGCTACCCTACCTTACAGAGTTGCTGTTATAGATAGAAAATAAAATAAAATAAAAAGAAATGTTTATATAAGTCATCTTGTACTCCAGAAGAAGGCCAGATTATAAATCTAATGAACCGACCAGATATTAGTCCCATTTTCAGGGCTGAAATTCTAGTTGTGTTTGCAGAACAAGCATAAAAGTGTAACCTTCTATCAGCACAAAGAAAGTCGAGATAATGCTTGTGTTTGGTCATTGTAAGAAACTAAGAAGAAAGTAAGTGAATCCCCAAGCAATATTTGCTACCTTAACAAAATTAGGTAGATAATTTCACTCAGGGGCCAACTATTTAGGACATCACAGAGAGCTATTATACCATATGAAATTAAACGTCTGAGTTCACTTTCTACACGTTCTTTGTAACAAACTGAGAAAAGCAGGAAAGTCGTATATAAAGTATTTTGCAAATATCACAAATCTGCTTCAATTAAACCATTAAAAAAGTAATTAAAACATCATTTTTAATGGGGATGGAAAGAAGTAATAATAGAAAAAACTGAAAGCACTTTAGAACTGTAAGTAGAATGGAACTATATTATGTCAGGCAAACGTAAGGTTAAGGATGATAAGGTTAACAGGTTGTGAATGTTGGGAGAATGAGAGAATCACAACAGAAGCAGTAAACCAGATCACAAAAAGCAGCAGAATAAATCTGACTCTGGCTTTTCCCTGCTCAAGCAAACCTGCCTAACAACTTCTATCAGCACAGTGAGAGACAAAAATATTTGACAAAGATGGAAAGGCAGGATTTGGGGAGTTTCACAGAACTGTTTTTCAAACATATTATAAAAATTAAGATGGCGGCACAGAACAAAAACGCCTAGAATAAAACGAGAGCCACATCTCTGGCAGTTATCAAGGCTCTATAATTTAAACTTCTTTTTTTTTACAAAGTCATTTTTTTTCTATATTAGGAGGGAGTATGACTTTCAGTAGGTCACAGTCATTAGAACAAATTAATGGCCGCTAACTTTTGTATTTGCAGAGAAAAGTACGCATTAGCCCTATGCTATGTTACTATTTGTTCTGCTGCCACGCGAAATACTTTGCAATGGGTTCAGCTTATTCTCCCTAATCTAGGAAAAGAAACCAACTATTCTAAATCATCCTCTACATTAGCTGACGCAGCTCCTATCAGGCCATACCGCTTCCTCATTTTCAATCTCCAGATGAGGTTGGGAATGACCTCTCCCTCTTAGATATTCTGGAGAGATCCCTGTCATATAGGAAAGGAGATAATTTGGAACAAAACAGACGAGGAGCCTGACTTGCTACATCAAACCAATTCTGTTTCTGTTTCCTCACTCTTTTAATTCCTTTTAATGTTGTGCAGGACAAAGGCGTCTCTAAAACACGAAAGGTCACTCGCCCCAGCTTCCCTCTTCGGTGGTCTCAGTAAAAAAAACCACCACCACCACCCCAAAAAAAACCCAAACCCTCGAGCTTACGCTTTCCCTCAATGAATGTTGCATTGGAAAAAAGAGAAAAACGCGGCTCGGGGCACTCTGCGGAGCCACCACTTTGGAGTCTCCCTCCCGCCAAACCCAATTTGCCAAGCAGAAGAAGTCGCAAGGGCGAGCGCGAGGCTCCCGGTCACGCTCGCTCGCGCCTCTCCCCCCTTTTTTCCCCCCTCCTCGCCCAGCGCCCCTCCCTTCTCCGGCGGGAAGCAGAGCCGCCCGCCCGCCGGCCGCCGATTGGAAGTTCCTCGCCCAAGCTGCCGCGCGTCCTATTGGAGTCGGCTTTCCACATTTCATGCGGGCTTCAAAAATGGCCCTGGGCAGCAGAGGAGGGAAGAGAGTAAGGAAAGTGCTGGCTGGCCGTCGACAGCAGCGCAGCGGAGACAGCTATCCCTCCTAGCGAAGCCTGACACAACCGGCGCTTTCGGAGCGGAAAGGGGGGGGGGGGTGTCGAGGACTTTTGGTCTGACTTCGGTGCCGCTGGAATGGAGCCGTTTTTCTAACGGGGCCGCCTCCGTCCAGGGGCAAAGCGCGCCTCATCAGGGCTAAGCCTGCTATTCAGCGCGGCTGCCTTTCCCTGCCGGAGATGCTGTGTGGAGTCGGGATGTCAGAAGCAGCTACTCTCGGGACAGCCCGAGGAAGCGCTCGGTGCTGAAGGAGGGCCGGCCGGAGCTTCGGGTTGCACTTTTGAGACGCTTGCCTCATCTGCCCCAAAGTCCTTCTTCCTCCCCTTTCTCCCCCGCCCCCCATGTGGGATTCTCTCCGGGAGTCCTTCGACGGGCTTGAGCGCCGGAGCGCGAGGCGAGGAGCACACCTGCCCATGGAGTTCCCGAATGGGACGGCCGTCCCGTAGCCGGAGCAGAGCGTGAACCCCGAACAAGCCTGGCTCTCCCCCTCACACCTTTTTATTAGAAACCCCCTCCCCCGCTTCCCGCTTTCCTCCCCCC
>JANHFL010007009.1:499657-511510 GCA_032468155.1 Oxyrhabdium leporinum | reverse complement strand
CCCGCTTCCCGCTGTCCTCCCCCCCCCTCCCCGTCCTCTTCCTTCGGCAGAATGGTCTCTGTCCCGAGGTCGATCGGGTCTATCGCTTCCCTATCAGGGCCGCTGCCATTCCTCGCCATCCTTTCGCCGAGACTGTCAGGAGATAATCGTCGGGGCAATCGGAAAGTGCACTAATCGATCGTCCTCGGCCAGAGTTTGCCCCCCTACCCTTCCCCCCCCCTTTTTTTTCTTTTAAAGAAGAAGATCGGGAGCCGTTTCTCAGAGACAGGTATTTCTGCTGCTCTTCCGCACCCTCTTCCCCCTCCCCACGTCTCCTTCTCCTCCTCCTCCCCAAAGGACACTAGACGAGAACTTTTACAGGGTTACTATGCAATTGCGACTGGTTTCTTGGTTCTTTATCACTTGGAACTTAATGGAATACGTTGGCGGCCAGGAGCACCCTTCCAGAGTCCGACGACAGGGAAGAAGTAAGTGCGCCTTTCTCCAAGCGCTTCTCTCGAAGCTAGGCTGGACGCCTCGCTATCCCAGCGGACGCTGTGGTCTTAAATTGAAGTGGTGCAGGCTTCTGTAATGAAGGGTCACTGTTATGATATTTATTTAGGCTTCTGCAGCGAAGGATCGCTGTTACGTTCAGTGTAGTTGCTGTGCCAGGTAAAGACACCTAGAAGTGCAGCGTCTCTTTGCCGCGCACAGCGATCCTATAAATGCACCGAAGCAAGTGTAGTGGTGGGGTTTGGTGTGGAGGAAGTGAAGGAATAGAGACAGGCTTTCAGGAGGCTTGCCTCCAAGTAAGTACGTTTACGATTATGCTGCGTGAGTCTTGTTAAATTAGTGGAAGAAAGCCTACGAACTGCAGTCATTTGAAAAATGGAATTCGCGGTATGGTCTGCAAAGGAAAAGCATTTCTCGGCCTTTCTTTGTTCGTCAAAAGCTTAGAAACGATCCAGACGAAATTTGATTAACGAAAGCTTAACCTCTTCCTTATGTATTAGACTACACGCTTTCCTCCGGTCTAGCTGGTGTGTCATTCAGGATCCGGGAAGCCTAACTGTGCCTCACAACCAATTATAGGATGTGTGGCTGATTAGCTTCTCCTGCTCCCGATGCAATGGAGCACTGGTGAGGCCCAGCTGGGTTCCAGCAAGTGCCTGCTGATCCTTTTTCAGAGCTATTGAAATGAGGTCTGTCTTCCTTCAACGCTCCTAATGGTATACTGATGTCCCTTTGGTGAAACGGTTACACGCTGTAGCCAGTAAAAAGGAAAAGAGAAAGAAACACCAACCAACAGACTGACAGACACATAGGAGATGTGGATAGGTAGATGGGCTTTTCTTGAACTACAATATTGGATTGTCAAAATAAATGCTCTAAGAGAAGATTCTTGTCAAAATTTTACCTGGAGACTGGAGGAAGGCAAGGATCATCCAACCTATCTCACATCTCTAAGAAGGGAGGAGAACTGGTCGATATAAAGTTCACAAAAAGATCCCAAATTAATATTGTACAACAAACAAGCCCAAAAGCCACAGCACACATTGCTGAGCAGTGCAACCTCAGCATTTTCACTGAGAAATAAGGTCAGCTTTGTCACATGGAAGTATTTATAGTTTTGTGCCTGTCACTGATTTCAATAGTATATTTTCATTTATGCATCATAAATCTCACTAGCTTAATTTTGGCTGGATCATGTTTTGCTCTTACTCAGAAATATGCAGAGGAATAGGAACATTGTAGTGACAATGATGGATGCTATTTTTCCAAGCATAGCTACATCTACTGTAACTTTGATGTTTCTGTCTAGGATATCAGTTGATGATCTTGTCTCATGGCTTCATTTTCAAGACAGCATCTGGGGCAGTCTCAAAGCTAAATAAAATATATAACTTAAATATGTATCTTAATTAGTTTGTAGTGTTAAGTCAGATGGAAGAAGTGGATTTTTTTAAAAAAAGGTAAGTTCAGAAGAGTGGGAGTCAGTTTGGTCTTGTTTTTCATTTCTGGCACTATCTTGAGAGATGCTCTTTCTCTCATTGTCATACCCCATTCTGGTGTATTCCAACTGGGTTTGGATTAAAAGTTATGCACCAGAGGGCACCAGGTTGGAGAAGGCAGAATTATCTTTTCCTATCTCTCTTGTGAACAACAGCAACGCTTTGCAGAAAATAAAACAGAAAACAAAAGTGTCCATCTGGCCTAGTCCTCCCTCAAGATTTATATTTCTAAGACTTTTCTGAAAGTGTCAGCAGGCCCTCTGGGACCGCTTCATCTTCATGAGTATTTTCTCCCTCTGCCTTCTGACACTATTTGTGAAAAGGGCTGCTTATATCCCTCTTGCTTAATGGCTCTATTCTGATAGGGAGTGGGGAATGTCAGAACACATAGCAGTCTGTATTCATTTTTTTAAGTACACTGGGTTATGTCCTAGGTTTTGCCCAACCTTCCCTTTCCCCACCATGGCATGCATATCTCTTGAAAGGCTTCCTTTGTAGCATTGGACTCTGAAAAAGAAGATCTGTTCGATTTCACTGAAGGTACCCTGGAAACATCACTTTTTGCAAGGGATCTTCAGACATTCTACAGTCCAGTGAACTGAGAGAAGGAAAGGTAATCAGGCTTTGACAAATGACCCACCTTGGGTAATGGACTACTATGTTTTCTTCAGAGCACCTCTGCCCTTCTGCAGTCTAGCTAGCAAGACTGGTCTCTAGATAGATTTGGTTTCAGAGTTGCTGAAAGGTCACTGAATAGATGTGGTGGTTCTTCCCCCACTGCCCCCACTCTCAAACAAAAATAAAACAAATCTTATCCTATAGGGTTAAATGTATCCAATGAAAATATTTAAGTGTGTATATGCATCATCTCATTGCATGCTAATAAATTCAGTCATCTGCCCAATAGGAAGGCCAAAATAAACCAATTTCTTCTGATTTCTCTCTTGTTCCTGCACTTACGTGGAGTGGGGAGGTTATTTTATACTTGCTTGTTGATTGATTCTGAAGGATGTCCAAATTGGCAGTACGAAATCAAACCCCAGAGTCTACATTTACAAGGCAAAGTTTTTATCTACTGTTGTCTTATATACACTGACCTGCATTGGTACCTGACCAGCAGAGAGGGCTGTAAAGCATTGTAAAGTGGTATATAAGTCTAAGTGCTGTTGCTATTGCTATCCTCTAAAATTGCTGTGCTGATTGACTACAGTAATATTTAGATAACAGTCTCTTTCGCTAATGAGAAATGACCCTGAATACCATATTCCCATCAATTAAATTGGCATAGGATTACAGTTTCAGATTATACTTGCTTACAATCAAAGATCCAGACTTAATAGGAGAACTGTATTTTCATACAGAAGTAGTTTAGACACTGCAAGAGTACCTATATATGTTTTATTTACAGCTCCCTGAGATTGAAAAAAAAATGAACCAAGAAACAAGTTCTACAGGATCCATGAGTAAAAAAGTTACAAACCAAAAATAGTTTCATTTTCCCATTTGCCCAAATGAACGGATAATTATTTAAGAAAGAAGGACTTCTCTGGGCATTACCTACTCAATTCAATTTTCTCCAAGGTCTTCAGTCTCTCCCTGAATTTTCAGTTGTTTGCACGGAGCTCTAAAACTGTGAGAGGTGCGACCTCTGGTGACTGCTGCAGAAATTCATTCAGAACTCATATGCACACTTAAGTCACTCTCCCCTTTGCAGATGTGGGCTTGCTTCTTGCAAGTGTGCTCAAAGACTACAAGGGTGAAGTGCTGCCTAGAACTCTGCAAGTATTTAAAAGGCCTGTACTTTGCTTCTATCAATGATTTGCCTTCAAAGGCAACAATCACCCCCTAAACGTGAATTTGGAGGCAATGAACATTTGGGTAGAGGAGAATGATCCAATGAGATGATGCTGATAAGATCAGCAGATTTTTAAACAGAATGTTAGATAATAGTTTATTTATTTTATTTATTTTTGCATTTATATATCATCGTTACAAATTAATTAGGTAATGTAAAATTCCCCACTGTTGGACAAAGATTTACTATAAAGGTAGCTACTCCTATTATTTGGGGCCAGAGCAAAGGTAGAAAAGCATACAAGGAGGGTCAGGGGTGTAATTTTGAAAAGTAACTAAGAAAAGATTCTATTTAAAGACACCCAAAATTAATATTTATCATTCATCAGCTGCTGGTATTTTCTAAATTCAGCAGTATTGTTAGTGAAACACAACAGTTTCAGCATATGAAAATCCTGGAGTTGTGTGTCTTCTATTCTTTTTATTCTTCCACATAGTATCTTATCGGCATCTGCAAGAATATTTGTACAAAACGTACTGGTGAAGATGGAACCTGGGAATGTTTCAAAACTGGCTTTGAATTTATTATGGGATTTCTCTCTTAATCCAAAAGTAAGCCATCAGTTTTCTTGGATATACAGTATATGAGTGCAGGAAGACAGGAAGAAAAAGGGAAATGCACTCACTGTCCATGAGAGTGAATAGGAAATTGCGGGTGGGGGCGAGGGTGGCTGCACTGTCCTTTAACTGGACCTCTCCTAGTTTTTGCAAAACGTCCCAACAGAACACAATAATTAGATTTGATATTTCTTCCTTTTTAAATTAGACCAATTAAAAAACAACTTTTGAGTTTCAGACTATGAGGCTTTGGCTTATGGGTGAAGAAACCAGAAAAATTACAAGGGAAAAACAAGTTGTGGTGAAGAGAGTACTGGTATGTGGTCATATTTTCTTCTAGTGGGCAGACTTCATGAGAACTTTAAATTTCCTGTGTAAACCAAAAATGATATTTGGTAATGTTCTTTCCAGAAAACAATGTTCGTGTAATCAAGTAGTTAATTCATCATGAATAAATTAATGGAACACATTTAAAATGAAAAATTGTTTCTTCTTTTTCTGGAAGAACAAAAGTTTCTTTTGTGGTCAACCTAATAGTTCTGCTTTGCCCTGCATGAAAGTGAAGTGAAGTAATCACCTTACAGGCATACAGTATTCATATTTAACTTATAAAGTATTTTCCTGTCAGAAAGAAGACAATTATCATTTCTGGAAAGATTGCTGTATTAGGTTCATCTGAGGATCAACTGAGGACTAACTTTGAGAAAAGTCAGTAGTATAACTGCACTGTCAGCAGAAACTCACTTTTACAGTGCATAAAGCCAATATTTCAGCTTCAATTTATTCAGATAACAGTATGCAATAGAAAGATGTAAAGACATTAACAGTGGAGTATTCTGTGTTTTATTCGGGTAAGATTTCTTAAGATTAACACAGTTTGAGAATTTAAAAGGATAATAGTGTAACAATGAAAGAGCCAAAACACATCTTTTCTGAAATATATTCCATTTAATTCAATAAGTCTTATTTTCTGTCATTTTACGTGGAGAGATAATAGTATATATTAAATAACTTGAAGAGGTCCTCTGTGATAAAAAATCAGTCAATAAACAGCTTCTTCTATTTTCTAAGATAGGAATTAGATGAAAATTAAGAAGCAAGAGATATATAACAGACATTTTCCCCAAATTTGCAAGAAACAAACCAACAAACCAATACAATAAATAAAAACATTGTAATCTTGAAGTAGAATAACTAATGCAGCTGCTTTTTGTTTGTTGGTTTGCTGCTTTTGTGTGTCTGTGTCCATGCATGTGTTAATTTACCTGCAATCCAGTAAGTAATCCTTATCCTGCTCTTGAGACTGATTTTCACATGCATTGTAGTAGAAGCATTAAGTAGTAGGATCATTATATGTGATGCAGAATAAGACTTCGTTTTAGGCTATTATATCTTTTGATGTTTCGTCTTCTCCTTTTATAGAACATCATTCATGACATCTCCTAGTTAAATGGATGGTTACTTTGAGGAAAATGGGGAAAAGCAACCCCCTCCCAACCTCTTATATCTTATATTTACATTTGCTTCGACCCATCATTTTTGCCCTCATCCCTTCTTTTATATCTTACTTTGTTTTGCTTACTTCATGTTATTTACGTTGTATATATCTATTTGTAGGCTTCCTCATGTATATATATATTAAAAATTGGTTAGCTATTTTGGAAAGTTAGTAAGTTGAAAACATATCCAATATGAATATATGAATATTTTTTCATCCTTTTTTCTCCCTCCTCTATAAATGAAAGAGCAGCCTGAACAGTTGGCCAGGGCATTCTTGGTTCCCACTGTACTCAGCATAGAAACAAACAAACAAAAAAGATTGGGAAGGGGTTTTCTCTCCATGCTGGCAGCTAGTTTGACAGCATGAATAAGGGAAAGAAAGAAGATATTTATACTGCAAAGTGTCCCAAATAAATGATCTTAGATTTGGGAGACCAAAACAAACTCGATGTTATTCCTCCAGTCCATAAGGAATCCTTCTTTAACATCAGAGCCACACTATCAAAGTTCCTTTGTGTTTGTGACCTCAGTCTATATCGGTGGGGAACCATGGCCCTTTTATGACTTATAGACTTCAACTCCCAGAATTCCTGAGCCATCATTCCCATCCCTCATCTATACCATAATAGATGAATTTTCCTAGCTTTATAGGCAGTGACTTAAAACCAGAATGTTTTATTTATTATTCATTATTTATTTATTAGATTTATGTGCCATCTATCTTGTCTAAAAACAACTCTGAGTGGCTTACAAACATGAAAACCGATAGACATTAAAATAATAAAACAAACAACAATAACAGCAATAATAAGTACAGTTAAGTGATGGGGCGGAGAGGAGCATGAAGTACACAGGGAGAGTGGGGTCTTTTCTTAACCCAATAGCCATCTCCAGAATGGTGCAGTCCCATTGGGGTCCCAGAGCCAGGTCTTCAGGCTTTATAGAACATCAGGAGGTTGGATGTGGGTCTCACCTCAGGGGATTCAAAAGGGTTGTCCAAAGGGTAGGAGCTGGAATTGGATCAATTGGGTCTGGAGTCTCAGTCATTAAGTGAAGCCGTTGTTTAGCATGACACCTATGTGACTGTTTTGCTTAATGACTGCAATGCTGATGCTCCTGTTTGTTGTTGTGATCATTAAGCAGATGGAGCAAAAGACCTCTCTGCAGGTCTTCTCTGTGAGGAAGGAAACTTCACTGGGTCTTCAGGATCTGAGCTCTGTTTCCCCGTTCTGCCAGAGAAGCTTGCCTTCCCTCAGTACATTGTTATCATTATTGGAAACAGCAATTGAGCAGTTTTGAAGGGAGGGAGGGAGGCAGGGTTGCAATCTTTTCAGAAAATCATTTGCTTGGATAGGGTTTTTTTGACTTTATAAAACAAAACAAAACAAAACAACCAACAACCATAAATCTTAGACTTCTCCTACTAGAAAAAGTTGTTGGTAGGCAACAGAAAATTATCTAGGATCATTTCTCCTAACTTCCTATTGATGCTACTAAGAACCGTCAGATATGACCTGCTATCAGGAGAAATCTATTGACATTCTCTCTGTGAGTATATCAATCTCTCCAGCTTCCATAGCATCTCAATCAAACGGCTGAAATTTCCAAGGCCATACATGCATGCATACATGCATACATACATATATTTAAAAATTAAAATAAAATACCCAACCCATCCCCATCACATATTCAGGAAAGCAATTGAAGGTCAGTTTTTCTGCATAAGTGATACTGGGTGAGAGGAGAAAAGATGGCAGGGGATCTACCAATTTCTGACCTGAAACTGTCCTTCAGTAAAAACTATAAGGACAGTGTGGAGCAGGCTGCAAAGAATATTGCAGGTATTTGTGCTGCCTTTCCTCCCTTCTATCTGAGTCTTGTGTCCAGTGGCAGCATGGCAGAGTTGTTTACAAAAGTTGCAACCTTTGCTGGCTTCTAATAAAAATAAGGATATAATAGAATAAGGATATAAAATAATACGGTACCAAAATATATAAAACAAATACAAAATATTATATGGCAACAACATGGAACTGGTTTTACATTGCCTTCTTCTGTCTTTTTCTTTTACTTCTCAGTTCAGCCTACAACTTGGTAATTCCCTAGAGGTCTATATTCCATAATTAATTAGGCCTGAACATGTTGGATCTTCTAAACCCATATAAGTTCCTAATAAGTTTTGAAAGGACAATAGAAAATAAACACTTTTTAGGTATGTCTTAACACATTTCTGTTCTGTTCCTCATTTATTTATTTCCTTCCTATTTTAATTAATTTTCATATGAAAGATTAGTGCAACAGCTGGAAACTAATTGTGGATTGGTTTTCATTTGCCACTATGAATTCAGGAGCATCTAACTATGAAGCTAAGACTAGGCTGGAAGAATTCCAAGGACTACTAGATGACAGCAAAGAGATAACAATAACAGGACTTCTGGGTACTTAAGTACAGTTGTTAGTTATTATCAAAATAAAATCAGATACCCATTTTTAGTGTGACCAGCAACTGAACTAATATTTCTAGCTTGGTTACAGAACACTTGAAAAACAACTGATCACAGTTAATGATAAAATTGTAGTCAGAAGAATGTTTCAGAGCTGGGAAGGGTTAATATTTTCTTTTAAGCAATGACACATCTCCTCAAATGTATTCCTGCTTTAAAACATTAACATTAATAATATTTATAATAACTAAAATGTGTAGGCCAATTAAATGGGTTTTACCTGGTGCCGAAAACATAAGACAGATACCAGTCAAGCCTGTTTGGAGAATGCATTCCAAAAACAGCGCCACCATTAGAATAACCTTATTATGATTCACCATCTACTTCTGAAAATAGCTTCCCCTGCCCCCGCAAATCTTTCATGAAAGTTAATGTCTTAGCAGTTGTGTGTATAAGCAAAGCTATCTGAATGTATATAGCAAGGTGGTGCAAACATTTTCCAGCCTTGCTTACCATGAAGATTTAATGTGATTCAAAGCAAACAAAAGTAAAGATAAAAAATGTTGATGGAATCTGGAGAGATGTCATACAGTAAGTGACCACTAACCTCTTGTGAAAATTCTCCTTACTTTTAAAAAATAATATGAAGCCTGTTGCTAAAACAGACTAGCATAGTTATCTATCCAGTGAATTTAATGAGTTCAACAATTATCCATACAATTGCTAATGCACACTTAAACAGTCCTGATATGTGAGTTCTCACATTCACCTTCAGGTTAAAGTCCATCTCAGCTATGGAAGCTCATTGTCTGATTTTGGGCTTGTCGCTAGCGCTGTTTCTGTGTGGACAGGGTGTAACATAGCATCGACCTGCAATTTCTTAAACGAAGCACTAATTCTCCATTTGGAAAAATGATGTCTCATAATCTGTGTGTGCGTGCGCGTGTGGTGTGTGGTGTGTGTGTAACAGCTGCTTTAAGAAATTCAGGGCAATGCTGATCTCCATTTTGCTCTCAAATCACAAGTACCGATAGCTCTATCAGCCACCTTCTTTTAGACCAACATACTCCAGAGGGTGCTTGTTCTGAGAGTAAAATGATGTAGGCCACCTTGACCTCTTTCAAGAAAAGTAGAATATTAAATTAAACATTTATAAATAAACCTTACCCAATATATACAGAAAGGGAGAAAGACAGACTGATTCATTCATAAAGCAGACTGTTTCTCAAAAAGATTGCCTTTTTCTTCCTGATGACTAAAATAACATCACTTCGGTCATGACAGGTCTATAATTTATTGAGAATTAAAAACTAGCTAGATTAAGAATTTGTAGTTTAGGCACTATCCATATAGGTAAACATATTTGACGTTACCTGGCAACACCAGATTTTGTTATACTTTGGAGAGTATCTGAACTGAATCCAAATATAAATCACAAATGTAGCAATAACTAGCTAATGTAAAAACACCTGCATTGCATCTCTGAATCCCCATGCATAAATTTAAACTAGAAAACCATGACACTTTAATGTAGTTTATGAAATTTATGTGTGTTATCAGCATATTCACTGAACCAACACAATTTATTGAAGAACATGATATTTGATTCCTATCAGCTTTATTGGTCAGAGGGAAAAAATTAACTATATTCCACGAAACAAATCTCCCACATAGCAACAGTAAACATTAGTCTATTACTTCTTCATCAACCGTACAAATGTCAGAATCTGAAAATATTTTATGGCTTGCATTACTCCACTTTGACCTTGTCATAATTCATCCATAACATTTTCTCTCATTCCTAAGTAAATGCTTGAAAAAATTGAATCAATCCTAAAATTACTTAAAAATAGACAAGTTAGGTTCATGGAGATTATTGATACAATGTTAATAGTGTATAATACTATAGTTGTCGGCTTAAAGTAAAACAACTGAATCAATAAAATATTCAAGAAAACTTGTAGAGCACTGCAATATTATGTTGCCAATCTATGCCTGTTTCTTTTCATTAGCTTTATATGCTGCTTCAATCACCAAGTGATGCTGAATAGTTCACAAATCTTATTCAGTAACACAACTTTTAAAACGATAAAACCATAATAACAATGACAAAGCAGAAAGAATATCTAACATGCATTCCTCTGTCAGAAGGAACCAACCTATCCCTCATATACCAAAAGGCTCCTGAAGGAGATTTTTCATGGTTTTACAAAATTACAGAGTAACAGATTTGGAACTGACCATAGAAGTCTTCTAGTCCAATCCCCTGCTTAAGCAGGAGACCCTATACCATTCTGGATAAATGGCTGTCCAATCTCTTCTTAAAAACCTCCAGCGATGGAGTACCTACAACTTTTGGAGGCAAACTGTTCCACTTATTACCGTAATTGTTCTCACTGACAGAAAAGATGTTGGATCTCTCTTTGTTATTTCCATGTTTCCATGTGTTATTTCTTGTCTTGCTTCCAGGCGCTTTGGAGAATAGGTTAACCCTCTCCTCTTGTGATAGCCTCCAAATATTGGAAGATTACTATTATGTCAGCCCTAGTTGCCTGAACTGTGAGATGGGCGGCAAATAAATTTGATAAATAAATCACTTCATTAAAGTAGACATTTCCAGTTCCTGTAACCGTTCACCATACAGTTTAGCCTCCAATCCCCTAATCATTTGTGTTGCTCTTCTCTGCACTCTTATGGAACATTTAGGGAACAGTAATATTTCCTAGGGGTGCTATTCTAAAAAAGGGGGGGGATATAACAAAGAATGTGTATCCCTAAGGTCTGTATATGACAGTCTCTAAGAGCAGAGACTCATTTATCAAATAGGCAAAGGCTACTGTGAGAAGACAGTCCCAAAGAAACCAGCTGCTGAGCAAAAAACTGACAACCAACACTTTGAACACAGGAATAAACTAACTAGTGCAGTTCTCAGACTAATTGTTTTCCATAGTAAACTGACCGGCATTCATAAGTAGATAAACCATTCTGGATTCACCGCAGATTGTAATGCCATTTAAAGGCAGTCCCATGTAGCGAGTGCTGCCATAGTCCAGATCAAGGCATGGATGACTTAATAGAGTAGGGCCTTCTCTTCAGAAAAGGCTGTTAATTGGTGTATAAGATGACACTATGTAAAGACACTTTTAGGCACAACTGTCCTTGAACAAGAACTAAGAGTCCAGGAAGAGCCCTAGGTTATGGAGCAGTTCTGGCTGACGCTATCTATGACAAAGATGGGATATCACTAGAATCCGAGAGCTTCCAAATTCAGCCCTCTTGACTGAATGTCAGCCTGTTTGTCCCATGTGGATTGTAACAGCTTCCAGGCACATAACAGAACCTCATCTGCATCTTCTGTTGTGCCTGGGGTCAAGATGTGGATGACAGAGATGTTAGCAAGTATGAGGAGATTCTACCCCAAAAGAACACTCCTTTACCTCTATGCTCTTTGCTGTGTTTAGGCTATTTTGCTGCAACTCTGCTTTTTTTTCTTTTTGGGGGGGGTG
>JANHFL010007009.1:480733-499557 GCA_032468155.1 Oxyrhabdium leporinum | reverse complement strand
CATGATGACGTGTTGATGAGAGTTTGACATCTGTGGTGTACAGTATAAGCTATACCCCATTGCCTTTGATTGCCAAGCATCAGTTGGCCTGCTCTATAAAAATGCTATACCATTCAAAGCTGTAGTGGCTATGTAACATTTTTATGAAAATAATTTAAGATATGAGTAACAGAGAGGGGAATTACTCAAATATTGTTTTTTGGAACATGGGGCAAATGAGGACTCTGTGATAGTGATGGTGTTTATTTGTATTTTGTGACTTTTGTAGGCTAAATATTGAAAATATAGTTTATAATTAATTCAATTATTGACAAATTGCATGCAGTTGATACAAATGTGACAAGGTGGCAGTTATAGTATATGTTGTTGGTTCCTGCCTCAAAGATTGAAAATACTCCAAGATTGCAGAGCTCCTTGATTATGTCCTAAAGTATACCCATGATTATTTGGAGAGAAATCTATTTATATTTAATTGGGCTTAATAATACCCAAAATAATAACAATAATAATACCCAAAAGTAAACTTGTCTTGAACTGTAGTGTAGAGTTCGCAAGAACTCTAGAACTGAAGTATTGTGGGGGGGTTTTAAACTATCAGAATAAAAGAGGGACAAATATAATTGACCTGTTGAATGAAATCTACACTTTTAGTGGAAAAAGGATTAAAAATCCCTCATATTTATTTTTACTACAGCAATGCTTCTAAACTGCTTCTGAAAGCAGGACATTCTTGTATTAGATGACTATATAAGGATACGTATTAAGAAGTATTGCTTGAACTGAAGCTGTAAAATTCAAATAGGTTGCAAAAGCCAAACACTGTGTTGGTTCATATTATTCAAGACTTTTTTCAAAAAGAGCATTTGCTCCGGAACTCACCCATAAAGTAGGAGTGGTTGTGGTTATATATTAACATTGACAAAAAAAAAACATGTTATAATCAAGGATTGAAGAAATGTGGATCCTCTAATAATTCATTGATTTATGGAACTTTCAGAATCCTGAACATTCCATTTTTAACCATCCTTTTTATACCTCAAATGCTAATACAGTAAACTTGCTATTCTTATTTCGATAAAGTGCTGTCACTAAGTGTATATAGTCAAAACTATGGATTTCCCAGTAATAAGGTATGGCTGTGAGAGTTGGACAGGAAGTCTGACATGCTGTGGTCCATGGGGTCACGTAGAGTTGGACATGACTTAACTACTGAACAATAAATCCTGAATAGATTATATTTACACTGAAAATGAACACCAGTGACAGAGGAAGGAGAAATAGAAATGGGATTAATAGGGAAGCTATTTGCCATTGTTTCAGTTGCACAGGGAATATCTGCGCTCCATGTTTTTCCCATTAGGAGTGCGGACACCAACAATTTCTACTTGCCCCAATCCATTCAGAGTGGGTTGAAAGTTGTGTTTCCAGTTTTGACTAGTTCAAATGTTGCTGTCTAGCCGGCCTACTGTTGTTTTTTTATATTATTTATTTATAGGGTCGCCTATCTAATGATTCTAGGCAGCTCACAATATCCATAAAAACATGGCTAAAAATAAAAATATCCTTCCCCACAGACACCAGACTAAACAACCACTCAGCTCAACCTTCATCCTAGCCCAATGCTTGGTAGAAGAGCTGGGTCTTCACAACCTTCCAGAATGCTAAAAGCACAGAGATCTCTCAGATCTTAGGTGGAATTCTGTTCCAAAGGGCTGGGGTGGCCACCTAGAAGGCACATCCCAAGGTTCAGGATATTTTTTTAATTTTGGATTAGGCTAATCCCTGCACTTTGATTAGTTATTGAGCTGAGGTAGAAGTGTTCATCATAATTTTCCAAGCTTTTCTTAGGTAAGATCTGCTACAGCTTCTGTTAGAGGTCTTCTCATTAGCGTAAGCATTTGAATGCTTATCTGGCACAGGAAATATATTTGTGACAAAAAGGCCCCTTGCAAATTTTTATCTTGTGCATTAATTGTGACCTTTCCTGAAAGAGGACGCTATATTCACTTTCACTTTCATCTTTATCACCCCTTAAATGAAAGTGGGACTGCCCTTGAAGAATATTTGGAAGTTATAGCTAGACCAGAATGTGTTGGCTCAGGTAGTTATGAGTGCCCTTCCAGGAGTCCACATAAAAACCTCTACTTCAAGAACTGTTTTGCTTGCCAGATGGCTTCAAGGTGCTGGTAATCATCTTTAAAATTCTTCATGGTTCAGGGTCTGGATATTTGCTAGGCTGTCTTCCCCCAATGACGTTTGTCCATCCAGCATTAGCATCTCAGCACTAAATCTATCTAAAGTTAAATTCTGCTGAATTACCTAATTTTAATATAGATAATAAAAAAACAAGTAATAAATTTCATTGAAATTCATCATGATTGTTCCCCATGCTGGGGATTGATTACCATGCTGGAAGTGGTCCATTTTGTTTTTCACTTCAGCAGATATCACTGAACTGGAATTTTGGAACAGTCTAAAATTAATATGCCCAAACCAACATGAAAATGTATAATATTAACACTTAAACAACAAAGGAAATACCCAAAGCCCCAGAAGAAACCAGCTACAAGGGCATCTGTTACTTTCACGAATCTAAGGGACTCTCCCTACGATATTTTTACTGTTTCTAAAGTATAATTGCTTTTTCTTAAGCCATAAATATATTCCCCATGCTGTAAAGAAGTGGTTTAAAAGCATCATAAAATTAATATATAAGAATAAATCTTAACAACCAAATGTCAGGTCAGAAGTATAAATCTTACCTAATTGCTAGGTCAGAAGGGAAATATACTTTTTAGTGAAAAAATAGCAAGCATCTTCTAGTAACAGTGACACACACACACACACAAAATATGCTGTTGCCAATAAGATTATTTAAATGGCCTCCGTGTAGAATTTCCAAAAGAAAAATAAATATGTGGAATAGAATTAATTTATAAAACTCTCTAAGGTTTATCTTGGCAGAATTCTTTTCGGCAGTGAGATTTTTCTTTCCCTTCCTTTCTTCCAGCCATACACATTTATTTTCATCTGCTCTTCTCATAAAACAGACATGTTATTTAGCTATAATAAAGCAAGAGTAAATTCTTTTTAGGCCTAATAGGAGAAGCCATCGTCTTCCAATGCAGAAAGCTCTCATTTCATTTGAAATGGAATTTGCTACCACAGGGAGTCCCACCCAGACCAATCTTCATTGATTTCAGTAAGCTTTGAAATTGGATTCATGCTTTCATCTTTCCAAGAAATCATTTCTAATTACAAGGCTTCCTTTGAATAACATGAAGCCCGTATTTAAGAGTTTTGTGGGATCTGCAAACGGGTCAGTTGCTGCACCTTCATGTCTTCCCACCTATGCAATTCTTGCCACATGGAATATGTCCACAGTTTATTTCGTATATTGCAGTTGGCATTCCGACGTAAACCTAAAATATGATATAGGAAGAACTGTCTACGTTTCTCCTTACATTTAAAACTACTGCAAAGTCAATCAATCTACGTGTCCATGTCTATAAAGTTATTCAGATACTTCAAATGGTAAATCTTAAACCCCCTATTTTGAAGTTTCTGGTCTGATCTGATGGATCACAGTACAAACATACCCATTATGCTATTTTCTTTTAAGGTAAAGTAACATTGTATGAAGTATAGAAATGCGTATGAAATAGTAAGCAGAGAAATTAAGTCACACAATAGGAGAAAGAAAAAGAAGTAGGGATAAAACTTAAACAAATTATTTGTATTCCCCTGATTTTTTTAGGTTTGCAAGCCGTTCTTCTTTCTACTAGGCCCACACACTTCATATACTTCATACGCTTTCATTTAAATTTTTGTTTTTTAGAGGATCTTATCCATCCAGCTGTGACTTTCTCAGTATTGAGAACCTATTGGCTTGACTTTCATATACTTGTTTTACAGTTCAGTTCTCATTTATGATCAAATCACCTCAATATACTTTTTTTTATTTAAGTCACTATTTTTATTCCAGTGCTCATAATTTCATCTACCTGTTGTAGGCTTTCCTCATCTCAGAATAACTTCTAGAAGTTCATCCCATTTTTCCTATTTCACAACTCCTTTGATCTGATACATTAATTTTCAGATCCATATTTCTTGTTATATCATAGAATCTATTTGACATGTTTTGCAAATTATTTGGATTTTCAGTTAATAACATTGAATTGTTTCTGTAAGTCAATAACCAACGTAGCTCTAAAGTCATTGCAAGCACTAATTAGACATTTATATATAAATATTTTAAATATCCAAGGGGATGTGTTAACATCTTTGTTTTAATCTCTTTTCAGTATTGAAACATTTGTTCAGTAGATAGTCCTTGAATTACAACTTTGTTGAGTTTGCCCCATTTTACGGCTTTTCTAGCCACAGTTGTTAAGTGAATCATTGCATTTGTTAAGTTAGTAACATGGTTGTTAAGTGAATATGGGTTCCTCATTGACTTTGCTTGTCATAAGGTCGCAAAATGGGCTCACATGACCCCAGGTCACTGCAGCCATCATAAGTATGAAACAGTTGCCAAGCATCTGAATTTTAATCATATGACCATGGGAATGCTGCAATGGTCATAATTGTGAAAAACAGTCCCTTTTTCAGTGCCTCTGTAACTTTGAACGGTCACTAAATAAACTGTTGTAAGCTGGGGACTACCTGTATTCCATTTATTCTCTTGCATGGTTACAGCCATAATGAATCGTTCTTATCAGATTCAACCAACCTTCTATTATACACTCATGGAAAATATTTCAGAACATATACATCTTCAGTGTATGTGTTTTCTCTAAATCAACAGACATACAATAATAATTATTTCTGTCATTGGTACATTTCTCAATGACTACTTAAGAGCAAAACTCTGCACAGCCATTACTGGCATAAACCTTCACTGTACTTCCCAAATTTTTCTTATTGTCACCTCTTGTATCTTTTCAACTAGAATTCGTCCAAGCATTTTTTCTGGTACATTAACAAAATAATCACTCTGTAGATTTTGCTCTGAAACTTCCTTCCTTCCTAATAGTAATAGCATTCTTCCAATAGTCAGACACAGATACTATCTCACACACATGTTAAACAAGTCACATAGCACTTAAGAAAACCACAACCATAACACTTCTCCAATTACACACTCTACACCTGCAGCCTAGTTATTTTTTTAAACATTCGCTGTATTTACGATTTGATTTTTGTCTTTTTTTCTTTGACAGTAAAATTTCTTTCAATTTCATTCTTAACATATCACTATCATTCCTGTACTCCTCTCTAAAACATGTTTCCAGCATTCTCTCACTTCAGTATTATTCCAAATGATTTCATCCTTTTTATTTTTAATCCCTTTTACTTTTGTGGAGGCTTCTTGGCTAGCTCTTCACCCAATTTCAAAACTACTTTTATTTCTATTAAAACTTCTTGCATTTTCTCTACCTCCTTTCATTCTTGTCTTCCTTCATTTGAATAAATTCTTTGAAGCTGTCATCCATCCTCACGTTCACGGTAATCATTCTCTTGCATTCATATTTTTTCCTATTCATAGCCTTTTTCGTTTCCTTATTTCATTGAGCACCTTTTTTCATTCTTCCCAGTCTAACTCCATGCCGTTCTACGAACTGCTGTGGTCAAATCATGCTCACCTAAAGCAATCAGATCACTTTGAAGATTCAAATTAAGATTTCTTTCCCTCTCACTACTCAGGGTTCAATTCAGCTTGCAGTAAATGTTTTCTTACAGAGGCACTAAGCAGTTTCTCTGTATGCAAAGAGGGGCAATCTCCTAAATTTGATACTGAATGCAGTTCATATGTGTATGGAGGGGGTAAGACCTTTTTTTTCTCTGATTCTTCATTATTATTATTCTTTTTTACTTCTTTCTTTTTCTTCCACATTAACTCTTTTTTTAAGTACTAATCTTGACACTACCAAATAATGTTCTGTTACACATTCAGGACCTCTCATTACTCTTGTATTCTAATTTTCCTCAATCTTTCATTATGAACAACATCAAGCTTTTAGATTCAAGTAGACTTATATCTACACCATATTTTCAAACCACAAATTTTCTAAGCAGATGCTCACCATTTATAGTTGAATCTCTTAATGGTCCAGGCACTTTTTCTATATCTCTGATCTTACTACCTTACATGAATTCATGTCATCTAACACTATTTTCCCACTCGTGGATCGCATTAATCCAGAATATTTAACATTTTCCCACTCAAAACTCATTTCTAATCATTTCATTATGGTCATTCGTGGAATATAATATACAACCATCATTAGCGTATGGATTCATACTTTCAAACACCCACAACTACTTAAGACTGCCAAATCTCATTTCATTCAAAATTAAACCTCCACTGTCACAGACTTGCATGTATCAACTCCATTCCCAATAATCAATCCACTTTCATTCAGTTTGATTATACCATTCCCTATCTCTTAATGACAGTCATCCAACATAACTATTTTTATTTATTTCATTTTGGTTAATTAATTGCTCTTTATCATGTACTCCTCGTGTTGAAGTCACAATCTTCAATATGCTGTGGTTGCCATCTGATAGGCTCTGCTGTGTATCATGGTTGTGGTCAATTGAGGCATTCACAGAACATTTTTTTTAGAAAAACAGATTTGAATGAAAGGAGAATTCAATAAACTGATTTCACTGAAGCTTATTTCTCAATAAACAAATATGACGTTGTACCTTCTGGAGATGTTGAAATCACTGCCAAAGTTTATTGAGCAAAAGTCAAGACAATTAGATATGTGTCTACTTGAACCCACCAAACTAAACAAAGCCATATATGGTGGATCCCATGGACTTGCTGAAGACCTTTGCTTAGGTTTTCTGTCTGGGGCTTTAAAAATAAATGAGAGCATCAACATGTATCTAAAAGACCATAATACATATTTTCAGTTCAGTGGGTCAGACTGTTTGTTCAGTTTCTGTAATAAAGCTGAACGATTGCATTAAATCTTATTTCTTTAACAATAAGCAACATAAAAAATCCTAAAGTAGAATTACAGGATTTTGTGGTATAGTATGTGCAGGAATAAGAAAAGAAGGTTTAAAACTAAAAAATGTTCCTGCTATTATTTCTGTGGCTTCTATAAAAAACCCCGTGTATAACAAAAACTTAGAAGGCTGTAAGAAAACGTTGCTACTGGTGTTTCATAGTGCTAATGGTATGAACTGAATGACTGCCATATAGTTTGAGAGCTGATGAGGTAATACGTAACATTTAACAAGAAGTTGTTAAATTTCTAGCCATGTATTTCAATTCAGCTTTTGGTTATAATGGTGCACAGTCAGTGATTGCATAACGATTTCCTAATATTACATTTTTTTACATTGTGCAAATAACAAATGACATCTATAAAGTCAACTCAAGCAAGAGCTAATAATAATTGATATAGACCTTGATATATATTTTTAGAAATGATCAGTGCAAGTAATACAGAAATGCATATTTCCCCTGCATTATTTAGTTCAGATTGCACATGTGGATCTATAACCCATGTCTTGTTTTAAACATGGTTTATGAGCAATCCTCTGTTCAGATTCAATATGTAAGATATAAAGCATGCTTTACAAGGTCACAGTAGCTCAATTCATATATATATATATATGAAGTAAAGCCAAAACTAGTCTAGTATGAAACTAATTCATACTATGGCTTGGCATAGACAGAGGGAAATGCTTTGTATCACCTGATCTTTTTATAAATAAATAAATAGAAACTGCCATGCTGCAAAATAACTGTATTTACTTGCAGAAATACCTCTGGGCCCAAGAAGGTCTGACTGGGAGTATCTGAAAAAGCTAATTCATTTTGTAGTAGATGGGTGTTTGTAATTAACCATAACCACCAGGATAACACTTTTGCTAGTGTGCAGATCTGCCTCAAAATTATTGCATATATGTGGTGTAACATGAGGTATGGATGCAGTCATGTGCTAACATCTGAGAGGCTCTAACATGTGACAGGAAATTGTGGTTTGCCACTATATAATTCTGCCTCTTGAAGACCAGACCAACATCCTTTTCCTTACTCCATTCTTTTTCCATGCCTTGGAAGATGATTGCATCTGCTTCTGATCTGAAATCAGGAGTAAGCAAATTCTTCTGACAAGGGTGCACTGCTGGCAATATGAGAGCACCAGAGCGAATATTTTCCTATTGGGGGTTTTCAGTTTTTGGTGTTTTTTTTTAAATGCCTTTAAAGCAGGGGTGTCAAATTCACGGCTCGCAGGCCGGATGTGTCATGTGCTGGCCCGGCCTCCACCCAGTTTAGCGAAGGGGAAAAAAGTTTTGATATTTCACATGACGCCGCCGTGATGATGCGAGTTTGACACCCCTGCTTTAAAGTCTAAGGCTCAAAGAGCAAACTGGATTTATTTTGGATTTTCAAGGACTTAAATTCAAAATTCTAAATTGGGTTAGATAATCTGAAGATTCACTGAAAATTTAGAGTACTGTTTCATGAAAATCGATTTCTTTTTCAAATTGTTTGTTAAACTGTAATTTTCAAAGTAGTTCATAATATAATTGCTACAGAAAAAGAATGTTGTGAATTCCAGAATATTCAAGTACTTGATAATATCCAACAGGTAGTATACACAGGATAGAAGTAATAGATTAATTAGGCATCTGTTGTGGTAGCAACATTATTATTTCTTGGAGGCAGCTAAAGGAGTTATAGAAAGAGAAACAAAGAAACCAGGTGGATAAACCTTAGCAGTATCCTAAAATCAGACCCAAACCATTCTTTCTGCAGTGCTATAACTGGGGTATGTTTTTTGTCATTGGTTAATGTCATGCTGACAGGATAGTAGTATGGCCAATAGTACCACTATTATAATCACGAATCAAGAGGATGCCATTCAGCATTGATCTGGAATGGATACAAATTAAAAATCAGCAAATGGGAAAAATATTTTTTTATGCCAGCATTGTTTGATGCTGATCAAGGTTGGCTAGATAGTACCTTAACTTAATAGCCAATTTAAACACTCTTCCCAGTAACATGAGGACAGAGAGCAAAACCATTCATTAGAACATTGGCATGGTTCTTAATTAACCAGGTATAGAGATACTGTGTGTGTATCATGTCTGAATAGCAACTACCTATTAAAACAAAAGCAAGATAGGTTGGTACAATCTAACCAATTAATCTGCTTTTTCACAATGTGCAGCTGTCAAACTTGTCTGAATTAGGCCTTACTAACTAAAATCCCATTGTTGATTTTATAATCCTTTCTGTTTCTGCATAGAAGATTGCAATCTGACTGAATTTAGGGGACAAATAACTGTTAAAAGTATGTCCAGGGGTACTATTTATTTATTTAAATTGATATAGTGGCCCCTCTTGCCAAAATGACATTTTGTGCAGAACATAGCTCTATTTTGTGAGTTTTTCATTCAAATAAGCCCCAAGATACATTGACCTAATAACATACCTTTAAGCTAGCCTCTTTGTGCATATATGTATGTGCATGCACATAACTTTGCCAAAATGAGTTCCTATAAATTTTAGAAGAACAAGGAGGAATGTACGGAGGGTGGAAAAAGAACTGTTCATTCATTCTGTAGACAGAAAATTCTTCTCAGTTTATTTATATGAAATATTCTTGGATGGGAAACAAACCACTGGCGGCTCATGTGGCTGATCTAGAGGTTATTTCTGTTGTGCCAAAGAAATTAATAGACTGAATAAATTCTGCATCCTTCCATGGTGGGTTTCTCTTAATCTTGAAACAGTTTCTCAACAAATTCAGGATACATGGGGAGTGGGTATAATTTTCATACTCAATGAGTCTACTGTTTTCTATTTAATATTGAACTGCATGTGGAATATTCATGTATACTGAATATTTTTAACATAATAGTTGATATTTTCAGTTAAAGATCTATTTTTTATGGACCCATACAATACCAAATTCTTAGAACATAGAATTATAGGGATGGAAGAGACCTCAGAGGTCTTCTAATCCAACCCCCTGCTCAAGGGGGGGTTGGTATTCCACCCGAACAAATGGTTGTCCAGTCTATTTTTGAAAACCTCCAGCGATGTAGCACCCACAACTCCAAGAGGCAAGCTATTCCATTGATTGATTATTCTCACTGTCAGAAAATTTCTCCTTACTTCTAGGTTGGATCTCTCTTTAACAAGCTTTCACCCATTACTTCTTGTCCTACCCTCTGTTGTTTTGAGAATAATCAAGCCCCTCTTTTCTGTTTAGTCTCCAGACCCTTCATCATATTTGTTGCTCTTCTCTGCACACTTTCTACGGCAGGGGTGTCAAACTCTATTTCATTGAGGGGTGCATCGGGGTTGTGTTTGACCTCAGAGGGCTGGGATGGGTGTGGCCAAGGTGGGCATAGCATTTTCTCAATCCAACCTGTGAAGTAGGCATAATAACTACATCATTGGCATACTATAATGCTGGACTTGTACAATCAGCTAGAATAGTTAGGTGATGATCTAAAACAGCAAGCGCTTGGTTTATTTAACTTAAATATAGATTTAAAAGTTATGAAGCTAACATGTAACCTTTTCTTACCCCTCTATAAGTTGGAATGGCTTTGAATAAATATTCCCAAAGAGTACATCTGATTCTCAAGGAGGTGGTTGAGTAAAGTGATTGAATAAGTCAGAGCAGCCTTTTATCAATATTAGACTGTCTCAGCTTGCTCCACAGTCTGTTGCTTGGTGTTAGGTCAAAAGCAGACTTAAAATTAACAGAAGTTACAAAAAAAGGAATCTCAAGGGAGCACTGAATATTTTTCTGCTAAATGATGGAGAACCACATATTGATCTAATGCTAATCATTTCCCTGTAAATCCAGCCTGTTCTTCAGTAATGATATTTTTTATTTTGTACCCAGTCTAGCAATTCTAGCTATAAAAATCTGGCATAAAGATTACTTATTGTGTTTAATAAACTAATAGGCCTGCATTTGTAGGGTTAAGCCTACTCACTTTATTTTTGTGCAATAGTACAACAATATTCTGATTCCAATCAGATGGAAATTAGATGTGCTGTTAATGTGTGTGGATATATTAACAGTTCTGTTAAACAATTGTTAACTAGGCCTCACCAATCTTTTCTTTATTAATTGAGGGAATGTAATCACCTCCAGATGATTTGCCTGATTTTAATTGGGCAATAAGATCTTTAACATCAGCTATGTACGCTGGTAACCAATACAGGAGGTCACTACAAAAGGGAATCACATCTGAGATTATAGCAAATTCCTTTTTAAAGATGTCATTGAAGTGATCCTCTCATTTGTCTGCAGATATTTTTGTAAAAGGGCTAAAACCTTCATCTATAAGGGATTGATTAAGTGTCAAAACCAAATGGTATTAAGTTTTGCTGCTGAAATTAAATTCCTCTAATTCTTTCATATAACCTGCTTATGAAGTTCTAAAGTGAAAACCAAACAAATCACATTGTGGTTTAATATAATGTACTAAACCAGCAAAAGCTCTAATTTCTATTCTTCCTCTCAGTCCATCCTTTTAGAAATCATTTAATTTATCTATGCATTCACACTACTAATGGAAAATAAAATATGAGGACAAACTCAGGAATATGTAGCCTTCACCACTGGATATCTTGGCTGGTGCTAAATGAAAGTAGGAGTTCAGCAACATGTAGAGCACTGCATATTCCTGTCACATGCATTCAGTGAATTTAAGTGTCCAGGCATACGATGAGAAGACCAGTTTACCTTGGAATGTATATTTTACCAGATACTAAATTTCCTTGCAAATTTAACATTATGCTTGTAATGTATAGTTGGTTACTAATTTAGATTGGAGGATAAAAATATTCTCTCTTGTTTACAAATTAATAACTACATAAAACAATTGTATATTATATCTCATAAGAGAATATTTTAAGTGGATACATTCTTACTAAGAGTAGTTCATAAAAGACACCCATTAATGTTCTCATTAATGTCCCATTAATGTTCTTGAAGGACATTTCTGCAAGAGGGCTTCCGGTCATCTCCTGCCCAGAGTTGGAGTCAATTATTATATTTTTCACACTATAAGATGCACCTGACCATAAGACGCACCTAGGTTTAGAGGAGGAAAACAAGAAAAAAAAAATCAGGCGGAGCCTGAGAGGACCACAAATAGGTGTCCTCTCATGTGCCAGCTCTGCCTATTGACTCCTGCACTGCGGAAAAGAGACAGAAGAGACGGAGTTCAGCACTGTCAAAGGACCCCGCCATGGCAGCCTGGCTGCTATTCACCAAAGGACCGGCACCGATGCATAGGCATTTCAACCCACTTCTGCGGGAGGGGGGGGAAGTACGTCATACGGTACCTTCATACTTCTTGGAATAGAAGCTTAAGTGATATTTTCCATCTTATTTCCCCCCACGTTGTGTCATTTGCATGGTGCTGTACTTTTGCAGCCGGAAAACAGATGATGATGCAACACTGGGTGCTACCCACCATTTATTTGGCCACTGTTAGCTACTGCCTTCTCTCCAATTCATTGTGGTGGGCAAGTAGGGTTATGGCTCTTTGTGGTCATATTTACTCCTTCCTCCCACATCACCAGCAGAACAGGCTGTGGTCGGTTGCCACATTGGCTAATGTGGGAAGAATCTCCCACATGCAACGTGCAACCGTGACTGCTTTTTTTGTACAGAATTTGCCATTCTGTTCCGGTGAGTAGAAGTTCAGGTGATTCAGGAAATGGGGGAGGTAAAAGCAAGCAGGGGTATGACTCTTTGAAGTCTACATGGTGCTACCTGATAGCATCCTGACATGATTAACTTCAGTAAGGCTCTTTTCCCTAGGCCAAGGACAAGTCAAATACTGGAAGCTGGACATATTTAAGGAGAGGCACATAGCCGTTTCATTGTGAACCTCCACAATCTTTTTCCAGCAGGAAAAACAATGAGTAGCTGAACAGGAAAATAAAAATAATATAGCAAATGCACATCACCGATGGTTTCATTTTCATATATATGAATCGCTGCTGCCCTTACTTTCTTTTCTTTCTTTTGCAAAAGAACCACTTAAGCCATGTAGCAAACAGGTTTCATAGACAAAGGAGGAACCCTGAACAATCTAACCCATTCTGTTATTTAATAATAACTGTGTACTACTCTCCCCAAACCATATATGTTTAATTCATGATGCTCAAGCTTAAATTAAAACACTTTTGCTGCATGAAGCTGAAAGCTTATAAACTAGAAAAGTTAAACGGTTTTTACATGGAGAATTCTTGTTGACTTCTTGGGTGGGGGGGGGGAGGCTGTTGTCCCTTGGTCTTTATTTTTCTGTTTTAACAGGAAATTCTGTGCTTATGCCAGCATAATTATGCCAAGCTTTTGAGCAAGCTCGTGAAAAAGTAATATTGTGGGAGAATTTATCAGCTAACATTACCAGTAAATTAGTTACTATCTCAGTACCATGATGTTCCTTTGTATTTGCAGTATTCTATAATTCAAAAGTTTGGACCAATTTTTTTAGAGAGCTATACTAAAGTTTTGAAAAGAGTATTCCATAGTATGCAGAACTTATGACCTCAAACTTCAAATGGTGACTTATACAGGGAGAATCAATGGTAAAATTTCTAATCTCCTAATCTAATCTCTCGATGAGGAATTGTCTGAATAGGAAAATATGATACAATTATTTATGGCTGATATATTCAAATATGTCACCAGAGCCACAAGGGTTAATTTCAGAACAAAACAGCTTTTTAATAACTTAATATGTATGTGTGTAAATAAAACCTAAGCCTTCAGAAAATTAAATTGTTTAGTTATAAAAGGGTACAAATACAAAAAAAACAAACTTTATTCCATCTCCTAATATGACATTAATACTTTGATTTTTCTTATTGTGGAGACTTTAAAACAAATGTTTTATACTTGGTAAAAATATAAATGAATCATTTTGGAGATAGTCCTTGCTAATGTCAATAAATAAGTCCATATATTCTAAAGCCAATGCTATAGTTCAATGCTAAATTTACTGGACTGAAACCAAGATACAGTTGTGGATCAGGAACCATGTGGTATAGGATCAGGACTATGAAGCACCGGAATTCCGTGATATGTAGTAAGTCAGTGTCATCTTTAGAATGTATGATTAAATCATCTCTGCATTGACATATTGACTCTTGCACTTTTCTTTAATGCCAAAGTTTTTTTTTCCTTCCGTTCAATTACATCTAATTCTTGGAGACTGCCTGGACAAGTCCCTGCAGTTTTCCTGGCAAGGTTTTTCAGAGGCTTTGCCTCCTTCCTAGGGCTGAGAGAGAATGACTGGCCAAGGTCACCCAGCTGAATTCATATTGAAGGTAGGACTAGAACTCACAATTTCCTGGTATCTAGCCTGATGCCTTCACCACTACACCAAACTGGATCTCAAAGTATTCATGTCAAGTCTCCAAAACGTGCTCTTAAATGCATTCAGAAACAACTTCAAGTCAAGTTAAAATTAAGTTAAACTTCTAAAAAACAGTGTATATTTTCTTCTTCTTCTTAAATGCATTATATGTTAAAAAAAAACGTTCTGGGGGAATAAGCAGATGATAGTTTCAGACAGATTATAATTGTGCCTTTCATGAAACATCCATTTCACTGATTACATTGAAATAGGAACAGACAATGCCTGGTGATTTCATTTAATGAATATTATGGGGCAAGGAAGATAAGGGCTTCTTTAGTGGGACAATGATAAAAAGAGGATGTAGCTACAGGGTGAATTTTAATCTTTAGAGGTTTTTTTCCTAGTGTGAGAACATGTGTGTAATGTCTGGCAATTTGATTTGTAAAAGTTGTATCAGCTCTATTTTATAGGTAATCCTTACGACAGTTCACTTAGCGACTGTTTGAAGTTGCAACATAGCTCCCCCCCCAAGTACTTTCGACACAGTCTCGACGTTATGAATGTTGCAGCACCAGAATCGCAGACACACTGCAAAATTTGCCCTGTCTATTTCACCCCTTCCACTTACCTTGAGAAGATCTCCTGTTCCGTGGTTTCTTTGCCTGCTTCATTGCTTCAGACCTTCATTGCATTTGTAGAAAACAGAGGCCTAAATATACCGTGAGATCAGTAGCATGAGATCTCATATTACTGATCTCACGTGATCTCACACTACTTTAGGCCTCTGTTCTCTGTGAATTGAGGTCTGGACGAGATCTGCGGCAAAAAGGTTTGTAAACGGAGGGAGGGAGTCCTTGCTGAAGCCTACAGGGAGATTGCATCCCTATAGGCTCCGGTCATCTTTGCAATAAGCCTTTGCTGGCAACAATGAAGTCTGGGCAGGACGCACTGGCTCCTTCTGGGCTCCATTCTTGCCGGCAAAGGCTTTTTGCAAAGGCTTGCCAAAGAGTTTGCAAGCCGATGGGACGCTTTGAGGCAGCATGATTTCATTGCCTCAAAGCATCCCATCAGCTTGCAAACACTTTGTGGGCCAAGACTGGAAGCTTCTGGGGGCCTTGATCTTGCATGGCTTCAGGCACCCATCCACTTTTGCAGAGAATGGATGCCTGCAGGCACGTGAGTTCATGGCCCCCCAGCAGCTTCCAGTTTCGGCGTACAAAATGTTTGCATGCTAACAGGAGGCTTAGGGGCAGCGAAATCGCACTGCCTCAAAGCATCCCATCAGCTTGCAAACACTTTGTGGGTTGAGACTGGAAGTTTCTGGGGGCCGTGACCTTGCACAACTTCAGACAATCACTAGATTTTCATGCAGAAGGATGGAGGGGGAAAGCAATTGTGGGGAACGTTAGGTATCTCAGTGGGTCGGGGAGGCCTTGGGTGATTTTAATCAGGTGGCTGTTCCATCACTAGCGCCCCCCCCCTGGCCTTCCCTATCCTGAGATACCTCATGTGCACTTAACAATCTACACATTCGATTAGCAATTAGCGAATGTGGACAAAAGCAGGGAGTGATCACATTCAAGTTACATGGTTCACTCCTAGGAATCCTCGGGTTACAAATGTAATTGGCAGGCTCCGTTACATTCGTAACTCGAGGATTACCTGTATTCTAAAACTACATTTTCCGGGTATTTTTTACTTAGAAGCAGCAGGAAACTGAAAACTGCAGGTGTGTGTGGCTAAAAATGAAATTCATTCTATTTTATCTGTTATTAAGATCCTGAAGAAACATAAATCTAGAAAGTATAAATTCATAGTTACAGTATTAGAGCTCAGTCCTTCCATATTTTTGTCCTGCTATTTCAACTAAAAATGTATTAAGATAATAGAAAAATCTTATGAATATTTTTATTTTTAGATCATATTGGTACTGATCGAGTGTTCATGAAGAATTCAAGAAGTCCTTACTTATTTTTCTTCATTTTCTTCATTTCATTTTCTTCATTTACCTTTCACGACTTGTGATGATTTAGTGAAGAATTATTTTAAAGCAGAATGCATGATATAAAAATAATAATCCCAATCAAGTTTATATTAAAGCAGAACATGCTTTAGATTTTCAAAGATTTAGTTCTGTTGTAACACAGGCAAAACACAGGCAAAATGCAATACATAAATAAATACATAGTAGTTACATAAAGTATGAAATGAGACTATGAAATGGGAACCAGTTTGTTGTAGTGGTTAAAACATCAGGCTCAACAGCAGAGATCATGAGTTCCAGTTCCATTTCAGGCACTGACCTTGAGCCAGTCACTTTCTCTCATCCCAAAGAAGAAAGAAAGGGCAAACCATTTCTGAAAATCTTTGCCAAGAAAACTGCAGGGACTAGTCTATTCTAGAATTAACAGACATAGACATAAACTACGATGACTATGATTTAGAAACAGCTAAATATTAATATTCATATAATACAGATGAATTTCTATACCATGTTTTTTTCCCTTTCCATACGGTTATTGGACCTTGCTATTATTCATATAAATTACAGCTGCAATCTAAATCCTTCTTTTCTAGGTTATTTTGTATCATGTGATATCAGTCTGATGGCAAAGTTGAACAAATTTGTCTTCTCAGAGATATTAAATTGCTGTTTAATATTTCAAACAGCTTAAGTATTTCCTGGAACCAAATTAAACATAAGGGAAGGAAAATTAAGTCTATATTCTGACAATGCAACAGAAGTCATTTCTACTTATGAATAATATGCATATTTTCTGTATACCATTGAGGCTGTAATTTACATATTGTACACATATTGAAACTAAAGTAAACCTCATTGTACCTAATATACAATTTCTTTCAAAAACACTGACTTAGGACCAAAATACTTCCATTTTTGCTATCTTTCTTCTTTCTATAAAGACATTGAAATTCATTGTATTAAATTTATTAATAATGGTAAACAAATATGGATAGAAAGCTATAATATTGATGCTAATGATAACACTTGTGATTTTTTCTTCTTAGCGCATCGCAATATGAGCCAAGCTTGTCAAGGAGGATGTGCAACATGTTCTGAATACAATGGATGCATGTCATGTAAACCTAGACTCTTCTTTTTTCTGAAGAGGATTTGCATGAAACAGATTGGGGTGTGTCTTTCATCCTGTCCTCCTGGGTATTTTGGACAACGATCCCCAGAACGAAATGAGTGTATGAGTAAGTTGATGGAATGTTGCAACCATTGCTTTCTAAATTTTGCTTAATACTTGGAAAGCTTTGAACTTTGAAAGCACAAAATAACCATGAGTTGCTGGTAAATTGATCAGATAATAATAGCAGATAAGACTGCTCATTTGAGCTCACTTCAATAAGCTTCGTGCTATATATTTGTTGTGACTTAAGTATCACCTGATTTATTCAATATCTTCACATTAAATACCATGTCTCTTCCAGGGACAGCAGGATACAACAATAAATCAACGTTTATTTAGAATCTGAATCTAAAATACAATGTTTCATTGATATTATTACTAGATTCACAGTTTGAGACTGGTGGTAACTTAATAATTGAAGTCCTAATCAAGAACCTAAGAATTATTAAGTTACTATCTAAGATTTATTACTATTAAAGTATGTTTAAGGTTTAATATTAAATAATATTTTATTTACATTATGGACCCCCTGTCCAATAGATTCTAATGCAGAGGTGTCAAACTCAATTTCATTGACGACTGAATCGGGGCTGTGGCTGATCTCAGGGGGCCAGCCAGGCATGGTCAATTGGGTGGGTGTGGCCAGCTTGACACCATTCACTGGGTATGGCCAGCTGGGTGGGTGTGGCCAGCTTGAAACCACTCCCCAAACTGCTGGTATATTTCCTCTTCGCACTGGGTAGACCGGGCTGAATCCACACTGGCCTGGTGTTTTCTCTTCGCATTGGGTAGACCGGGCTGAAGCCATGCTGGCCCGATGTTTCCTCTTTGCATTGGGTAGATCAGGCTGAACCGTCGTGGGCCAGCTCCTTACATTTTCTAGGATGACCCCGTGAACCGAATCTGGTCCACGGGTCTTGTGTTTGACACCCCTGTTCTAATGTGTATTCAGGGGCTATATATAAATGGCATCAATGTTAATGGAATCAACTTTTTTATTTATTTAAAATATTTATAAGTTGTTGACAGCATAAAGCCTATGGTGGTTTACAAATATATACAATTTATAAAATATCACCTTTAAAAAAACAACACAAATGTGGAACCCTTCTTAAACTTGTAATTCTTGCATAGGATCTTAAACTTGTAATTCTTGCATAGGATCTTCTTTCCAAATAAGAATACATCTTCTCTGTATTTATTCACATCAGTTGTTCTTTCTTTCTTTCTTTCTTTCTTTCTTTCTTTCTTTCTTTCTTTCTTTCTTTCTTTCTTTCTTTCTTTCTT
>JANHFL010007009.1:451709-480633 GCA_032468155.1 Oxyrhabdium leporinum | reverse complement strand
TTCTTTCTTTCTTTCTTTCTTTCTTTCTTTCTTTCTTTCTTTCTTTCTTTCTTTCTTTCTTTCTTTCTCTTTCTTAATTTCTCTCTCTCTCTCTCTCTCTGATTCATTCATTCATTCATTCATTCCATTTCTATGCCACTCATCACCCCTAAGTGCCTCTGGGAGGTTTACAGTAAGAACATGTCTGTTCTTCCTCAAATTGAAATAATATATGGAACATCATCCCTAGAATTTTATAGGAAAGTTTACTTTTAAAATGTCAAAAATTAATATACATAATCTAAGACCATATGCAAATCCTGATTTTCTCAGATATATTAGGATAATGTATACTTCCAGAGATGTTTGATCACTCAATTATGTCTTTATGCACCCAGTTTTAGAAAGAAGCCAGTTGATAAGGTATCATAAAATTTTATTAAAAGGCATAATTTGATTTTTCACTACCATAGACTATTACCATTTTCCTCCTACAATGATCCATCTTTCAGAGACCATGTCTCATAGTCATTTTCTATGTAAATATGATGCATAATCGAATATGACAGGAAGTGATTGGTTATTTCTTGTACTTCAGAATGTAAAGCCGATTGTGAAGCCTGCTTTAATCAAAATTTCTGTACGAAATGTAAAAATGGATTTTACTTACACCTTGGAAAGTGCCTTGAAAACTGCCCTGACTGGCTGGAACCAAACAATCACACTATGGAATGCAATGATATTGGTAAATATATTGTTTATGCTCATAACTTTATCCAGTAAACAATTCTAGGCGAATACTGTTTTGCTACTGCTAGCTCTCTGTAAAAGCATGCAGCTTAAAGTTAGCAGAAAAAAGCCTCACATACTATGTTTTATAAAATAAAAGATGTTCCTCTTTATATTTTAGAATTTTGAATTTTAGAGGGATTTAAGTGGAAGGAGTAAAGTGAAAGAACCACTGAAAACTACTGAACTACTGAATACTACAAGTATTATTTGCCCAAAAGATTCTGCTCCAGCTAGGAGCATCCTTACCCATGCTAGGAATGGTTTTGTATATAATATTTTATTATTATTTTCAGCCCAGAATTTCATGGTACAGGACCCATCTTTAGCTGAATTAAGAGGCCTCTTTGATGATGCAATGCAATGATATAGTCATCATCACATTATTTTGTTATTCATCCTACTTATTGTACTGCTTTTTCACTTCCAGTATATAGAAAAGTTCCAGAGATCATAATTCAATTTCTTACAAGACAATGAAATTGTCTTTAGATCATTTCACCACTAGTAACACATAGCCAGTAGGGTTCAAACTTCTTCAGGCCACATATTAGTTAAAAAGAAGTTCTGAAATTCCTGATTAAGAGACAAAGCTCTAATGATAGAAAACTGGTTGTGTTCAAGATTTTTGTTTGTTTCAAAATTTCTGATTTATAGCATCTTCTGTGGTCCATAAGATCCTTTACTGTGCTAAGAACAGACTTTATATTACTCGAGTGATTGTTGGGTGATGCTATAAAGAGGTTGCATGTCACCAGTGGAAAATGAGCTTTGAACAAATAAGAACTGCAGCCATATTTGAGCAAATGAAAATGTCTCTTGGCTCTTCAGAAGGAGTAATTTAAGATGATGCAAATTTATAGACAGAGATTTTTCCTATCTATATTTAATTTACAGACTAAATATCTGGTGTGCATTGAGATGGGTGTATCTCATTGGCTATTGACCCATATTTATTGATATCATATTTTTGTTACAGTGCATTGTAAAATTAATGAATGGAGCCAGTGGAGTCCTTGCACAAAGAATGGAAAAGCATGTGGTTTCAAAAGGGGAAATGAAACAAGGGTCAGAGAAATCCTACAGCTTCCTTCAACAAAGGGCAAATTATGCCCACATACCAGTGAAACAAGAACATGTGTTGTACAAAAAAAGAATTGCCAGAAAGGAGAAAAAGGTACTTAAGATTATTATTGCCAAATAGTTTTAGCTAATGAAAATCAATTCCATATAAAGTTTATTTCACCAACACTTTTGTTGGGCCTTAATTGTAGTTTTGCTTTGATAAAAAAAAATTGACATGATGTGTTGGGATTGTTGATTTATAGCCTTTGCCTCTTCCGGCAAGCAAAAATAGTTTTTGTGTTTGCCAAAATACCTTAGAATCATATCTTTTCTTCAATTGCTATAAGAGGAAGCAGATGTTCAGGATAATTCCAGGGTTAATCTGAAAGCAGTCAGTGCGTTCCAGGAGACAGACTGTATGCATGGAAGGGCCTCTGTATACATGTAGCAAGTCCTTTTGATGTACAATGCCACATTGGATTTCACTGTGTAATAGAAGGCCTGTCAAACTGCATGCCAGATACAACCCACACAGGCCACACCCACACCCGCTCTGCAAAGGCAAAAATCATCGCAATACATCACGATACGGCCTGCAATGCAAGCGGATTTGACACCCCTGGTGTATAGTATAGGGCAAATAATTTTTACTATTGACTAGTATTGACAATTACAGGTAGTCCTCGACTTATGATCACAATTGAGAAGAGAATTTCCATTGCTAAGGAAGGCAGTTGTTAAATGAGTCATGCCAATTTTTTTTTATTTGTTTGTTTGTTTATTTTGCTGTTAAGCAAATTTCTGCAGTTGTTAAATAAATCCAGCCTCCCCATTGATTTCACTTGTCATAAATTGGCTGGGAAGGTCACAAATGGTTATCATGTATCCCCAAAATCTACAACTATTGCAAACGCATGCAGGTTGCCATTTACACAAATTTTGACAGCATGATTGTGGGGATGCTGTGACAGTCATAAATGTGAGGACCAGTTGTAAGTCAACTTTTCAATGCCCTTATAACTTCAAACAGTCACTAAATGAGGTTTATAAGTCAAGTGTACCCATTAGGTCACCATCTCTGAGAAATAGATTGTTAATAGTCAAATGCTCGAACTTGTATGTTGGGATCTCGTGGGTTGTAACTTGAATCCAAGTACTTTTCCCTGAAATAATATAATTGCTTGCTAACTACTTTTGCATGTCAACCAAAAATAAATGAGTGCAAATCAGAAAGTGGATCACTATTGTCTTCTGCCATTCGCCACAAATTCTTATGCACAGCAGAAAGTTTGAGTGCGTCTATCATAAATTAAATATACTTCTCAATTTGAATAATCTCTGACCTAAATCTCTAGTCTAGGTTGAAGAAGATACTTCTTTGCTAAAGGTTGAAAAGGGAGAGAATTTATTCTGACTCACTCTGCTGTTTCAGCAAATCAAACAAGATTTCTTTTAAAAACATATTTTAATATTTAATATTCACCGCATGGGGCTTCACCATAATCCCCACAAACCCAGTGTGAAATAGCAGTCTGAATGTACCAAGTGCTATCTTACAGGTGTAATAGGAGGATAGTTATAAAGAAAAAGCTATCTTTCCAAAAGCTATTATTTCTGATTTTATTGCTCAGAAACTAAATACCCAAATAACCCCAGGAACATATGAAAACCATTAATTCATTTATGATGATACAGCAAAAATGATATTCTTAAATGACAGTGCAAACATAAATAGAATAGAAAATATTGAATTAACCTTCTGCCATTTGTAAAGCCAGGACAGAAAATGGAAAGAAGTAACAGTATTCTATATTCTTCTGAAATTCTGCCTGCATTTTTCCATTTCTATGGGTATTCCTCAGACTATGATGGTCAAGAATTTTAGTTTGAAACCATAGAAGGGGACTGAAGGAGCTTTTAATTCTGCAGATCCAAAGCTATCTCAGTTTGCCCCCACAGGTGGGATTCTGGATTCAGTCTGTATCCTTAGCAGTATTACTGCGTCTACAGAATTTTCTACTTCATTGGAGGAGGACATCTTCATCAAGACATAGACACTTCCATCCTTTCACCCCGAACAGAAGAAGATTAGGATAATTTCCTGTTGTGTTTAAATCCTGTCTTTGAAATCATAGGAACATTAATATAATTAGTATATGGTGTAGTACAGTAATACAGTAAAGACACTTTATTTTGTATATAGAATCCAGTAGAATGTCCTTTGGGGCCTTTCTAGAACACTCTTGAAATAAATTCCAATAGCCCAACCATTCATTCATGATACTATAACTGTGTTTATACATAATGACAATGTGATATAATATAAACAGATTTAAATTATTAATATAGTAGGTGATTTTACTTACATCTACTCAGATACCACCCAGATACAGACATCATTAAAATGTAACACAAAGAAAAATAAGCTACTCATTTAATGTTTCTTTGGAAACAATGAATGCGTAATTCATTTCTGTTCATTTTCCTCTATTTATAATCATAGAATTTTCTAGTAGCAATAAAGATTTGAAGACACATTGTGAGGTCCATTAAAAGGAAAAATAGCTGGAAGTCTTAAAAGTTAACGTGCTCACTGTACTTAGCTTTTATTGTTTCATGCTTATTTGTTAATAAGCTATTAGTTGCATTGTCACCTTTATGATAACACATTGTGTTAAATCATGATCATAGTACTGAGTTTTGGCTTGAAATAATCCGCTGCTGTTAGCCAGTTTGAAATCATGTTTTTGTTATATTATAGTGATTGCAACAGCATCTTAGTGTGATGTACAAATAAGGTTGCATAGTTTCTTTCAGATTCTTGGCTTGTTTCTGGTTGGATTTATGCCATGTCCACTTAATCAGAAGAGCAAGGGGGGGAAAAATCCTCATGAACAAAATATTAAAAATAAAATAGGAATTCGCCAAACAAGTCTCAAAACAGGCTTGTCCTTTAATTCTGGATCCCTCAAATAATGACTAAATAAAAGTTAACTAGAGTAACATATGAACTCATCCCAGTAGTTCCTGCAATCTTTACAATTTTTGTCCCTTGCAATATCACACTGTAAGCTCCACCCTTTGGGGAGCAGGTTACATCACGAAGCATGTAGATAAGGGGCCACCATCACTCTGACCCTATCACTCTGACCCCATGTTCACTGCTAACTCAGCCTATAAACAAGGACCTATATGCCATGCATCTGGCACGGCATATAGTGCTACAGTGGGAACTCTATAAGCGGGAAAGAGTTTATTTTGCCTGGAGCTCTAACGCATCTTTCATAACCCTTGCGGTAATGGCAATATTATACTTTGCAATTGAGAATAAGGCTGTTGACCCTTTTTAAATATATTATATTTATAGATAGGAAGATAAAATATTTCACTCACAGAAAATAAATATAAAGCTTTGACATGCTGAAATAAATAAGAAAGTAAGTAAATAAAATATCTTAGGGATTCTGCAGCTGGAGCATATCATTCCTGCACAATTTTCTAACAACAGCCTATGAATGACACCAGTATGGTTACGGTTAATGCTCTTTCTTTAGTTATTCCTCAGGTTGTAGAGGATTCAAAATTCACATGAAAATAATTATTGTATCTCAATGTTGACTTTTTACCTACACTGCCCACTCATCATAACTTAGATCTGCAACTGTAATTCTACTACTATAAACAATTCATTAAGTATTGGGCTTTTGTTTTGTTTTTCTGCCAACAAATCCTTTTAATGCATGTTTTTTCCATTCTCTTGCAAGGAAGGTAGCATATTTCTGCTTCATATGAACCACTTTGAAGTAGTGAGGTTGAGAGTTCCCAATATAAAGACATTTAACTATATTGGCATTATCAGCATGACTAAAATGCAACCAGAAGGGGAACAAAAAGAAAGGAAAATTCTGCTATTATCCTGGACATATTATATATTATTAACTATAATTTTAATCTGCCCAATAAGTCAGGTTTTAGGGAATAATTACATCAGTGTTTAAAATACATTTTTAAACTCATAAAAAGCAAATGAATGAATAAATAGCACAGGAAATGTAGTAGATAAAATAAAATCCATTATTCCAATGGTCACTTAGGATCAAATTAAATATCCATTTATAGAAATGCCTTAGAATGGAGCTAATTGCCTCATGTGATATTACTTGCATGGATGTAACGACTTTTAAGTTTATAAAATGTAAATAGCAATCATGAAGAGACTGCAGCATTTATGGAATTGCATAGATGGAAGAGTTGATTAGACAAAAACTGCTTCTCCCCAAATGCTTTTTGCGTTAACTGTGTCAGGCTGCCAATCTGTCTTAATACAACTGAGTCAGAATATTCATCCTTCTTGTCTAACGTGATTTTCTTACCCAGTAATCATCCATGACAGTAACACTGTTATAGATTAAATTTACACTATTTCTATATCAAAATTGGTCCTTCAGTTTCCTTCTTTGAAAATGCTTCCTGTTTTGCTCCCTTTTTCTCAGGGAGCTTGAGAATTTTGTTCACATTTCGTTGATATCATTTGATTTTTTTGTTATTGCCACAAAGTAGATATTTGTCCATTACTCTGTAGGCACTCTGCTCTGGAGAGGAATTCCAAGCAGAGAGTTCTCTTGATGTCTTTCTTCATGGGCTTCTTTGAAGTGTGCCAGAGTTTATTGACTATTGGAGAGATGATTGTACACTGACGGAAACTCGGGTCTATCTTTTAACCATTTAATCTATCAGAATTCCACTAACATTTTTCTTGCATTTCTTAATATCTTTATCCAAGTCCATCTGTACTTTCCATGAAGTCTTAAAAAGACTATTAAGTTTAATTAATTGAATTAATTAAAATAAGTTGGCAATAAGAAACTAGATATTCCATAATAAGGAATTGGAATGTTATGCATATTTTGTATAATAATGAACAGGATATGCATAACTTCACATGAAAGTTCTAATTTGTAGATAGATTGTGTGCACACAACTTTGTGCATTTTTCCAATATACTTATTCTGAATCACTTAAACATAATATATAGAGGCATGCCCAATCCTTAACATTTCATAAGTGCAGCAGTTTTGAAGCTGCTTGGGTGAACCCTAACCCTTACCGTTAAATACAGGTAGTTGTCAACTTACAACAGTTCATTTAGTGACCGTTCAAAGTTACAATGGCACTGAAAAAAGTGACTTAGGACTTTTTTCCGACTTATGATCGTTGCAGCATCCCCTCCCCCCTTCATGGTCACATGATCAAAATTAAGATGCTTGGCCACTGACTCTTATTTATAACAGTTGCAGTGTCCTAGGGTCATGTGATCCCTTTTTCTACCTTCTGACAAGCAAAGTCAATGGGGAAACCAAATTCACTTAATAATCATGTTACCAACATAACTGTGATGATTCACTTAACAATTGTGGCAAGAAAGGTTGTAAAATGGGGCAAAACTCACTTACCAAATGTTTCATTTAGCAACATAAATTTTGGGCTCAATTGTGATTGTACCTCGAGGACTTTCTGTACTGTTAGTATAGCTGCTTGTTTTTTTGGTGATCCCATTGAAGTGACTTAAAACTAGCATCAAGCAGCACTGAAAATGCTTAATACAAATAGCTTTTTCATGATGATTCTCAACATCATTGAGAAAATTGAACTGTTTACACCTGTGACATATTATTTTTGGTTTTTGTATCTGATCTGCTTCAGCAGAAGTAAAAGATCCTCTTTGTAAAATGATGGTGCCCCTATGATGCAGGGGTAATAGAGTCTACAATTCATGCTTTGTTACATTGCCAGGTCCACAGGGACATTTGTTTGCAGTTGATCTTTCCTCTCTAAATTCCTCTCCTTTCTAAATTCCCATTATCTACCAACTAGACAATAGACTATAGTCCTTAAACATTGTGTCCTTAAATATTGCTAAGTTTTTGTTATACAGAGTGTCAATCTATTCTCCTAGGAATCATGATTATTAATAGCTATGACATGATGTTTTGCCATGTTTTCTCCTCTCCTCTCCCCTCACCTTCTCTCTTTTCTGATTTATGACTGTAACAATTAGGCACAAAGTCAACCAGGTGAACTTGAGCCAGCCCTTCTTTCTCAGCCCTAGGAAGAAGAAGACGAGGGCAAATTCAGAATTTTGCCAAAAAAACAAGACTTGTCCAGACAGTTGCTAATAATCAAGACTGACTTGAAGGCACACACACACACACACCCGCCCGCCCAAGTAATTATTCTGATGAAAGACTGTATGCTCAAATATACTGGGCCTACTTCAGTAACTTGTACAAATTGTGGGGTCCTTGGTCCTCTCTGAGTTTGGTTGTTTGCTTGCAGACATTTCATTACTAAACCTAGGTAACACCATCAACACCAGAAGGGAGTGAGGATTGCTTTCATTTTGTATACTAGTAGCTTGCCCTTTCAGTGTCGATGAGAGTGGTCTTGGTGGTTCCTTGATTAGGCTGTTTTTACTGTTAGTTTGCCATAGTTTTATAGTCTGCAAAATTGTATCTGGAATTTTTTGAAGTTCCTCTTCTTATATGTGATAGAATGCCGGTCAGAAGGTTCAGAATTCACTTTTGGAAAAGCTGTGGATGATATGTTTGGTACCATGCATTAGCCCAATGCTGTTCCACATCTTTCCATTGATCCCTCTTCTATTTTACCAAGAGAAGAGAAATTGCATATATCCTTCTCAGAGTAATTAAAAAGACAGTTCCTATACCACCTTACTGCATTCACTGGTTCTTTAAGTAAGTAAGTAAGCAACCAACCAACAGAATGGCTAGGAAATGTGGTAGCACAATGCAAAAGATTTCTAGGAAGGGTTCTGGATAGGGCAAACCAAACCAAAAAGTCTACCAACTATAGAAGAACAATTTCTACTAGGAACACTCTTGTTTTGTAGTACTGTAAACAATATCGCAAACATAATCAAGATTATATAGATAATACACAATATTTAAAGCAGAGTCATAAAAATCACAACATTGTATCAGCTTTGAATTATTCTGAAAACAAACAAATGGAGAAAGAAGTCCGTTAAATACCTGCTATAATATGATTATAACAACAGCATGTTAATAATGCCTAAAATATCCTTGGTTTAGAGTTACATTGACCAGGTTGAATTTATATTTTACCGACAAAGAAATAATGGGTAATAAAATAAAATAGTTTGCTGTGAAAAGCAACTGCCTTTAAAGGCTCCTGGATTGGGGCTGAAAGGCGAAAGCGGAAGCAGTATGCTCTGTCCCATAATTGGGTAGACCAGGTTGCCCTGATAGACCGGTCTCACCAGAAAAAACATTGAGCAGGTTGTATGGATTTTAATCAAATGAGTCAAAATAAAGCATCCAAAAGATATACATTCCCTGCTAGTGGAAAATGTACATTGTACATCACATTTCTTTCAATAATCTACCAACTCTACCAGACATTATCTTCACCTGGCATTTTTTCTAAGAAGTTAGTGCACCCAGCTACAAAAACAGATACAAGCAACTTAGCTTCCTTCATATGTTCCCATGATGTATTAGAATATGGTACCTCATAGCGCTGAGGAAGAGAACATGATTAGATGGGTGGAAATGTCTTTGGTTAGTATTTTAGTGTTTGAGTATTGGAAATACTATAAGTGGAAGAGAAAGGAAGGGCAGGGAGGAAAAGAAAAACAAATAATATATAAGCACCTCTATTAAGCTGAGCCAAAGTATGAAGACCACATGGAGGAATAGACATTTTAAATATAATGATGGCACAATTTAATACGGCTTAATTATTTTTCCATGAAATACTTCCATGCAAAGAAATACAGGACGTTGTTAACCACTAAGCTCAGGAAAGTTTATTTATTACTCTATTATTAGCCAGGACTTTATGGGACTCTTTCAAAGTGGTATTGAGTCATTGGCATCTCTCTTACTACAGCTTATTCCAAGTATCACCTTCAGTATAGTTTTTATAAAGGAAGATTGGCAAAGTACAGTCAGTTCCATCTATTAGGAAGTGGCTTAGAAAGTGTCCAAGTTAGTGAAGGCATAGGAAAAACTATTCACATCAGGTCCAAAAGTCTGTTATATCATCTAGTCTAGACTGCTACCTTATATAAACCATATTTATCAAATTGTCGTGACACAGTTAAGCAACTAGGATACAATAAATTATAATTTAGTATTTCCTTTGTATGATCTCTAAGGCTGAATTAATAGAGAACAAATCTTCATCTTTTACTATATAGTGGTAAAGTTGTTATAGATTTCTTGTAAAAAAAAGATTTCGTAGGTCTCATTTGTTTACAGCATTAAGTTACAACCTTTATTACTGTTGATTGGACACAAAATGTTAAAGGCGAATATACTTGTTCCAGGATAATGTTGCAGGATCTAATCTGGGTCGGTCACTGGAACCGGAGGTTTTGTCTTCCAAGCTTTCAGGCTCGTTCTGGAGCCCATCCTCAGGGAACTTCTCTCTGGCAGAGTGTGTGCTTTGGACTATTCTGTGTATATTATGCCTTGGAGGTGGGAGATACTTCCAATGTAATCTATCGGATCCTCTGCATGGATTGCTCTTGTGACTATGTAGGACAGATGAGGAGGAAGCTAACTATCAGATTGCAAGAACACAAGTGAGTGGTTAGATGAGAAGATCCCAACTCATTGGTAGCCTCACATTGCAATAAACAAGGATATATATATATATATTCAATTTTGCAGTTGAGATTGTTGGACGAACAGGCACAAAAATATCCAGGGATGTGATGAAGCCTGAGAACCAGGGCGCTCGTCAATCAACAGGAGTCCTGATTTACCCCCAGCATATGAAATACTTAGGAGGTGAGGACTTGGCAGCACAAGGAAACAACAGTCAATCAGCACCCCAGTCCTCAGCACCCCAATCTATATCTAAAAAGTGACACACCACAGGCACCATATAAATACCACACATACAATAGCCCAAAATACACACTCTACCAGAGAGACGTTTCCTGAGGATGGGCTCCAGCACAAGTCCAAAAGCTTGAAAGTCAAAACCTCTGGTCCCGGTGACCAATCCAGAGTGGCTCCTGCAACAAATCTTAAAATTAAACATAAAACCATGGGACAATGGTGCAAAAACCATGCAGTGAATGCTGAATTTGGCATTAAAACTGGAAAATAACAAAGGATTAAAGTATTTATATATAACCCAATTTTACAAAACACCAAATTTAAATCAGAAGAAAAATCAGCCAGCCTTATCTACACTTGAATTCCAACTTTGCAGCTGACAGGGAATGATTCAGCTTCAAGTGGTGCATGAAAATACATTTCAAAAGATAGAGAGATTTTATGAACAGTGTTTTAATAGGTATTAACTGACATGTGTTTCAGACATGTTTGAAATTGAAAAAATATGTTTCTCCATAAGACATACTATTTGGACTATTTGTGTGTATCCCTATAGCAACTAACAATAGCACATTCAGTTGCATCCAATAAAATATTTATTCAAGGCAAATTGAGACTGGAAAGTTATTGAGAAATAGTTACACCAGAGCAGTTGTTTAGGTAACATATTATTACATTACTAGTAACCAAACTCCACTTATAAATGCAGAAGACTCGTATCATATATTAGTGTTTTAAGTACAAGGATTTATTGTATCTGACCTTATTCCCATAAGATAGTTAACTCACTCAGTCATTAAACCAGTCAAATTGCATCACTGGTGATTCTGGCAGCGCACAGTAACTACTGTAAACCAACAAAGTACTTTTTTGAGAATATTGACATCCCATCCCCTTTCTTCAGATGGCATCAGAAATCTGAACACAGTCGCCAAAGAAGTATTGGTCAACTCTTGAAAATTAGCTCCATCAAATGGAACAATGCCAGTACCTAAATTGGAATTAGATAATCTAATTAGGCATGTTACTATAGATAGTAAATGGGGCTAAATTCAATCTCCTGGAAACTTAGCTGATGGTGTTTTTTGTTTCTTTTTTGCCATATATAAAGTTGCTGCTCTCCACTTACCCAATTACAAGTGTGTGGGAATAGTTCCATTGGTTCCAAAATAATTTAGGAATTTAACTCATTAATTAATAAAATAAATAGTTGATTAGAAATGTGCATAAATTAATAAATACTAGTGAGTGATCCAAATGCTAGAAGATTGAAATATGGATAATGGTTCACCTACAACTTATTATAATTTCATCATATAATTAGGGTTACCAGATCTGGGCTGCAAAAAATCCAGATAGGTGCTAGATAGAAACAAAGATTCAGAGTGTTTTGTATCTGCTGCCATCCAGAGATTGTCTAGATCTTTGCAGCCAGATAGCATAATCCAAATATTGGGCACACCATTTATGAATTTTCATAAATATTGATATTGATTTATTATGTTGCATTGAGCTGTTACCCGTTTAAAAAAAAATAGTTTCTCACACATATTGCACAAATTCTGTGAGGTAGATCAGGTTGAAAGGTCACAAGATGAGATGAGATGACTTGAGATGAAGAGTTGAAGCTGTGCCGTCCCACTGAAGATAGTCTGAATCTAGAATAACTCTGCTACACTGCTCCATTCCTTCATTATTAACTTGGCTCTCCTTTAAATTAAATTAAATTTAAATTAAATTAGCTCCCCTTTACAAATTTTAGATGGACAGTTCTAATCTGTTCCATCAAATTTTTAATGGTATATGATCCTGTTTTATTTTCTAACTGCAACTTTGATTCTTGGACTTTGTTGAAGTGAATGGTTCTGTTTCTGTTTATTGTTATGATATTAAACAAATGGTACTTTTATTGTATATTAGCAGTGCCAATTAGACTGAGGAAGTGATTCTTGATAATTAAATGGAGAAATTAGCATAATTTGGGGGGTGGCGGGGTAATGTTTTAAATATAGACTAGATCACCCTTGATCTTAAAAAGCCTATATATTTTGTTTCAAGATCAACTCTCTTATAAAATGGAAAGGAAAGTGATCACACACACAAAATCTAAAAAGGGTTGGTATATCCAAAGCAGATTGCATTCATTGGTGAGGTATCACAGAGACATGAGTATTGTAGGCTATGTGAAGAAATATTTGTGTGTTTTGAATCTCTGGACAAATCATTAGCACATCAATCCATAACAGGCTTTGAGAACAGAATTAGTTGGAATCCAATATACTATGAAATGTGTAATGTGGCTGTTTATGGTTTCCTGAATGCCTAATAGCACTCACAGTTTTAGGAAGAAAAAAAGGAGGATATAGGACAGTAGTATATATTGTAAGACAAAGCTGAATAGCCAAATCCAAGCAGAATGAATTACCATAGTTTAGATTCTCATGAAAAATTTACTGTGGCTTTTCTTGCATAATTTCTAACTATCATTTGCTCATAATGATTATGCTGATCTTATTTCTAGCAATTTTGCTTTTTAGGCTAGAACAGGACATGTTATCCTAAAGTTTAAACTCTCTACCATCACTTTAGTGCACAGGGTATCACTGGAATTAAAATTTGACATTTAGTATATCATAGTAACACTGTAATTGGAATAAATAATATTCAACTAATCATAGCAAAAGCTATATATCCATATATTCTTAACAAAAAGTGGTGCCATTCCATTTCCTCAGTGCTTGCAATTGAGCACATAAATACCTGTGCTGCCAGGCTCACTAGCTGGCTTTTCGCCCGTTGTAACCAATGTGGTCTTTCTCTTTTCATGGTAGCATTTGTCCTCAGCAAATCTCCTTTAGCATTTTGTGGCACAGCAGCAGTAACAAAATTTGTTTGAAATGCCTGTTCAAAGCTGTTCACAGTATAAAACCTACAGGCTTCCACAGCACAACCAGGGAAGTCCCCCAAAAGAGAACAGGGACATTGTAAACATTGCTGTCAAAGTGCTTCTCTTTACAACATAAATATTGTGGAGTTTGTGGAGTTTGCCCCATAAGAGTGCCAAGTGCTTCTACGTGGCTCATTATAGCACTCTTTTTGTTGCCTTTCTTTTTCGTTTTGTTTATAATCAAAATGTGGCTGCTTCTTTAAAAGTGGGTGTTTTTTTTTTACAATATGATGGTGTTATTCATTTTTCATTATTGTGCCTTACTGAGATTATTTTGGTGGTGCTCATGCATGAAAAAGGAGAGGACTCAGCATTGCATATTTGTATGTGTCAGTGTATATGGCTTGGTGCAAATGTATACGTTATTACACATTAAATATCAATATAATACATTTTACCATGATGCAAAGAACTGTGACTGGATGTCCATGCATCTGCTTTATCTGATCTGCCAGTGTTAATTTTCAATGAAAAAACATCTAGATTTTTCATCTCTGAACTCTGTTATCCCTGAAGAATAAGCCAGTTGAACCCAAGGAAGTGGACAGAGTCCTCATGGCTGCGAGCTTGGCCATCTATGTTCTGCGTTCCTGCTTGGACAAGGCCTCTCAGGAGGTAGTATGTAGTTGAGACCAACCGCCGGTTAATGCCTCAGTGTGGGAGGCATTGGTATCCACTGCCTAGAAGGAAGCCGTGGGCCATTCCATTCTCAAGAGGCCATCCTTGAACCCAACACTGTTAGATACCATTTGTCCGGTCTCTCCAACCTTCCTTTTTAAGGAAAAGTTAGGGTGACTGATTCTCAGCTACAGAGGGCCCTTCTTTGTACATGGTCATTTGTGCCTTGGTTATTTCCTAATTGGATTACTGCAATGCAGCCTATGTTGGGCTGTCCATGAAGACCAACTGAAAGTTCCAATTAGTACACAATCAGCAGCACACAAAGTGAAGGGTATCTCTAGGCTCACCCACATGGCTCCCAGTTTCTTTCTGGGTTGAATTCAAGGGGCTGATTATTATCTTTCTTTAAAGCCCTACATGGCATGGAAGCAGATTATTTGTATGCCTATTTCTAAGGGCATCTGCCCGACTACCAGATCAGATGGAATCAGCATACTCCTAGTCCTTTGCCTTAAATGTTGCCATGTTGTGAAATCCAGAACGTGTGACTTTTCTGTAGTAGCCCCTGCCCTATGTAATATCTCCCCACCCCCAAAAAAATTGGCAGGCTCCCACCATTTTAATATTCCAAAAAGCAATCAAGTCCTGGCTTTTTCCCCAAGTGCTGGGAAAGGGAGAAGTAAGTTTATGGCAATAGGGTTTTTTAGTTTTATTGTGTTTTGGTTTAAATATTTTTATTATATATAGATTGGCTTTATTTTTAACCATGATTTCACAAGCTGCGTTTTGTTTTCTAGTTCTGTATATCTATGCTAGATATTAGAAAATAGTCTTCTCTCGATAAAAAGGAAATAGCTTTTCTCTTTTTTCCCATATAAAGTTTGACTTATTTTCCCAACTCAGATGGAGCCACGTACTTTGAAAATGCTATAGTCACAGTAGCTTGCATATTTCTAATATGTTAGTTTGCTAGACAATGCACACATTATTCCTGTAGCCAAAAAAAATTATCGTCAGACTTTGGGGACATGTTATTAGACTTTATATCTCCTATTCCTTAAGAGCCTACAATTATGGAAACAAAAGTTTTATTGGCATAAGAGAATCCTGTATTACATTACAAATTATTTGAAATAAGCATATTTTATTAGGGAGGGATAAAGCTACTTTGATGTTTTTTAGTAAAAAAAAAATAAAGAAACAATTTAGAAGTGTCTGAATTAAAAATCATTTAAACGTGAAATCAAATAATTTCATCTGGCTGCTCTCTTACTATAATATTGTACTTGAAATAATTTAGATATCTGTGGGATAGGAGCATCTGTACCTTATCATGTATAACTTTTCCTGATTATTTCTTGAAATGCAGACTAAACATGCAATTCTGACATAAGGCAGCATCACATTTGTATTCCTAGTTTACTCAAACGCCTTCGCCAGCTGAACTAATGTCTCATAAAGAACAACTATGACCTCAAGGGAATCTTGTAGGAGGCACTAAACAGTTGAAGGCCAAAAAGAAGTTACAACTATTTATACCAAAATTCCTGATCCTAAGTCTTGCTATATATATATATCATCCCTATCTTATATTGTATACAAGTCATATATATGCAAAGATTGTTTAAGCAGCAAATCCCACTATCATATTTTAGAACTTTTCAAAAATCCATCATGTTTAATATAGGTTTCAAGAGTATTGCCCATATAAGTACTATTGTTCAGCATAGAAACAAAACTGGAAATTCTGGTTTCCAAACTCCACTTGAACATGAAAGTTACTGACATTGACTCAATCCTATGTACCCCCCCACCTTGATCTCTCTTGTATCATTACTATGATAGTAGCATGTAATTAATACTCAGAACTGCAAAATCCAAAAAAAACTCTATCATTTGGGAAATATAGATTCTACTTCCTGTTCTAATAAAAACGCTCCCATCATGATAACATTTCTTAAAAGCAGGGAGTCTGACATTTGCTCTTCAATAAAAGCACAAATCTCCATACACTTAAAATATAAGAAGCTGGAACTATTTGTTGACATGAAATTAAAAGGTCTGGACAGGTACCGTGTAATGGGAGGGATGGAATCCTTAAAATTTTGTTTCGGCCAGGATCTGTCAAGTTCAGCCTCAGTGTATTTGAAAGTTGACCTGTCTCCAAAAAATTGGTCATGCTTCTTGGAAATGAGAAAAATGCTAGAAATATGCGTAATTCTGCATTAATGGAATTTAAGTGGTTTGAAGTGACCTGGGGGTAATTGTATCAGTACTTTCTTTGAAAAGCTGGTTCTTCAGGTGCATGCCTTCTATTACCTGTTTTCTTTCTTGTTTGTGCCACAATAGCTGGCCTGGTTAGATGGACATCGTAAGTCCTACCAGGTATGCAACCTAAGTAAGCGGTTTCACACAGACCTGAATTGCTACCATGTCCAGACTTAATTACAAACCATTTTTTTTAGGATAAAGGCAAGGAAAGCCAAGCAGAAGGGGGGAAAAATTCAAAGAAAAGAAAAAAAAATCAGAGAGCTTCAAGTAACATATTATGCCTCTTAATCCTGTAATTAAAAAGTCAGAAAATATTGTTTGTCAAGTAAGATTAGCTTATTTTTAAGCATAATGCTTTCCTTTCAACACTTTAGTTTGTTAAGAAGAAATAAAGAACTGTTATTAAAAAAACGCTATCTGTGAAGGCCCATAATATTGGATCAATATTAAATCGTAGCGTCCAGTGCATATTTCTGTCCATCTTCTCATTCTTGTATCCAAGAATCATAAAATATGATGGCACTGCACCTGTTTATTCTCACTCATTCTTCACTATATAGTATAACCTATAGGACAACATTACATTGTGTGTCTAATCATGCCTGTCCCTTTATGATTGTATTGTATGATAAATCAGATGAACTCAAGAGTACGAACACAGTAAAAATGAAACTGAACATAGAATTCATACAGTCAGAATCAGAACAGACCATGTTGCAAAAAAATATGAAATTTAAAATGTTCATTAAATATATATATATATATATCTTTATTTGAAGGCATTTAAAAAGATGAATTTAAAAAGCACAAGGGTGCCCCTTAGTGGAATTTTAGCTCACATAACTAAGTGCAATGCATTACAAATCTGTTCAGAATTACAGCAGTTGTTCATTTTATTTTATTTTGAGCTCTTGAAGAAATCTGCATTCACATTTTCTCCAACTCCACTAATCACGTTGTAAATTATTCTTCTAATTTTTAAGTCAGTTTAGTTTATTCATTCTTCCTTGTCCACATTCCATTGGAATAGTTAGGGAACTAAAAAGAGAATATGTTTAACTTTAGTATCAGATTATAATTATGTTAGTTGTATTTACAATTTTCATTAAGAGCAAGTATAGAGTGGTTAATGGTTTAAACTTAATGGTTTAACTCCTGGCCTTGGGTTGTCAAGTCTTGACCTCATTTCATTTATTTTAATTAGATAATTTCCTTAATAAGTTATAAGAATATGTCTTGGCCTAAGTAAAGCCAAGTAAAGGAAGGTAGATATGTCCTTTGGAAGTGAGGTTTTCAAGATTCTGTTATTATACCCTATAACAACAAAGTAGCATTCCAGGAATTCTTATAGCAGTGATTCTCAACCTTTTCTTCACCATGGACCCCCTTTAAATACCTTTTGTGCTGACCACGGACCCCCAAATGTAACTCAAGATTTAAATCATAACATTTCTTCAAGCCTTTGCAGACCCTCTGTGATGGCATTACGGCCCTCCTAGGGTCCGCGGATCACAGGCTGAGAACCACTGCCTTATGGTATTTGTTTCTTCACCTGACCTACTTAAGGACTGGCATCAACTTTGAAAGCCATCAATCCAAGGTGATCTCTTAACATTCCTTTCCAGGATTTGACAATACATTGCAGGACATTCTGTTTAGCAACCAAGAGTAACATAAGCTGGATGGCATTAATAATTATGTGGATATACAGTTGTCCCAAAGTTGTACTAAAAGACATCATCAACAATTCCTAATCAAACTGGAGCCACTGTCTTGGGCGGAGTTCCAACAAGCTTCAGTCATAGATTGTCTATTTTTTAAATATTTTCTTAATCACTTAGATAAAGAAGTGGAAGGGATGTTGATTTGCAGATGATGCAAAGTTAGATGGGGTTTTGAGAACGAGGTTTCAGCGATACTTGATAGGTTAGACAGGTTGAAAAATAATATAATAAAATAGACAACAGAAACTTATGCACTTGGAAGACAATTACGTGCAAATGGACAGAAATACCTGGCTTGGTAATATTATTTATAAAAAAAAAGATTTTAGAATAGTTGATTGCAAATTGAATATTATTCAGCAGTGTAATATGGCAGCAAAAAGGACAATATAATTATATTATATAAAGTATAAAAGTGTAATTTCCAAATAATTGGAATTAACAGTTACAGTATTCTGCATTTGTCAGACTCTATTTAAATGCTGGGTCCATTTCTTAGCCACCAGATTTTAATACATTTCTGCTACATAGTTTTTCTGAAATGCAGATGAGGATGATTTACAGCTAGTAACTAATATGATGAAGAAGACTGAAAGAACCTTGAGAAGATGAAGGGTTCTATTCCTTAAGTATCTGAAACTTAAGATTTATTCTGAATTATTCCAGAGAGCATTTCTTGACATAGATAACAGCCAAAATTTGTTCTAGTTTATTCCAGACAGGACAATGAATAGTAATTTAATATTAAAGGGTAGATTCTGGTTGAAAGATAACAAAAACTTTGTAAGAGCGGTTTGATGGTGGAATCCATTATCCAAAGGAATAATGGGTTCCTTCTCCCTGAATGTCTTCAAGTGTGGGTTCTAGAGTAATCTGGATTCCTGCACTGAGCAAGGGGGTAGATATGATGGCCTTTCCAACTCTATGATTGGACAACTAACTGGCAAGATATAAATTCAAGTCCCTATTCAGTCATGGAGCTCTCCATGTCTTTGGCTCAGTTATTCTTTCTCAGCGCTGTGTGGACAAAATCAGGGAAGATTTCTTGCCATTTATGTAGATCAGTATTCCAGAGAAGCAAGATATGACATAAATGCAATAAATAAAAATGTTTCATTACTGTTTATTTTAAATTCTGGCTTGCTCCCCATAAGAAAGACACTTACAAATCTTATCATAATTGTAAGGTATTGCTAATTATTAAAATATATGGAACAAAGCTAAGGCTGCAGTTTTACTCATCTGACTATAATATATGATATAATGAACAATCTTGACTTGTAACTATAATAATCTAAAGACTTTTTATATAAAAATAATGTATGAAATTGTGCATAATGTCTCTTAAAGCACTTTATAATGAAAAGACAAAGGCTATAATTTATATTTTGAATTAGTTTGTCTTCTCTATATTTCCAGGTCTTCTTAATCTTGTTCTTGGAAGAGGCCAATGTCAGAAGTTTTTCTTTATTTAAGAGTTCAGAGTTTGAGAATGCCAGGATAAGAGAAACTGATTGTCTCTAAGTACCGGCAAATGATATACCTTGTAATGTAATGTAGTTTTTTTATTACAGGGAGAAAAAGGGACAGACGAAAAAAACCAAAGAGAGAAGAAAGCAAAGAAACCAGTCAAGAAAACAGAGACCAAGAATCCAGAAGGCAGGGCAGAGATCCAGAGAAAAAAAACAAAATGCAACCGAAGAAGAAAAGAGGCCAGAATAAACAGCAGAAACTAGTTGCCATCAGCACTGCACACTAACCGCCTTACACCACTGTTTAAGACTATTGCTGCTGCTATCACCACCAGACCCCCAGGGTCAGTGTTCCCCAATTATCACCAGTAGACAATATTACAAGTTATATACTTAAACAACATTCCAATACTTACTATATTCTTCATGCAGTCACGAGTTTAATCAGAAGACTGACGTGAAGCAAAATTTTTGTTTAGTATTTTTTTTTTCTTTAAATGGGATACGTTCAACCTTATATTATATGCTTCCATGCATCTCTTAAAGAGTGCCTCAGCAGATGGCACTGCCTGGTTGATCTTGTCAGGCTTGGAAGCGCAGCAGGATGCGCCCTGGCTAAGTTCTACAAGATTGGCAAAGCGGTAAGCAAAACTGGGAAGTCATAAAAAATAAATCCCAGGCGAAGAGAGTGGTAAACCAATTCCGTACTCTTGCTGAGAAAGCTACGTGGATGTGTCCCTGAATTCACCAGGAATCAAGTGGATTCAAAGAGACTTTAGCTTTTATCTCTAAGGGTCAATTTAGAAGCTTGTATATAGTTATCAATATGGTATAAGGTATAACAATATATTGGATGACTACTTTTTCTTCTGTAAAGTATTTTTTCAACCCATGCTTTATGAAGCAAAAAAATACCTATGGTAACAGATACAGTATCCCTAGGTGCATCATTAAAATATGTATGTTGCATAAAGAAAAGCAAGAAGAAAATGTTTTCAGAACTGAATATTCAATACCGCAGTCTATCAGAATTACGTTCACTGGATTTTGCCACAGATTCGTATTAGAAATTCCAGACTAAAGAACTCCAAGGCTCTGAAGCAAAGGCACAAAAGAAATGGAAGCCTCAGTAAACACATTGCAAAGACAAGCGTTAGATAGCACTATTATTTGCAAGATAGCAGAATACTTTCTGTCAAAACCTTGGTAATACAGCTGTTCTATGCATTATATCATTCTCGTACCTGAAATCTTCCAGTGACTGACAAATCATATGGGGGAAAAAAGCAAAACACTGAGATAATAACAGAAATGGGAGATCACACAAATCGGACATTTGCACTGATGACTTTTTCATCCCTCTTGTAATTGAACATTGTCACACAGTCTGCTTTGTAAATGGAGAAAAGTATGCTGTTCTTTATAAATGTTTTATCTAATAAACTAAGGCCACTTTACCAAATATACAGGGGAATATCCAATTAACTCCTCTAGCTGATGGATTGATGGAATGGCAGAGCAGGCACAATGGTGGTTATCGTGCTATCAGCAGAGTGGGCAAGAATTCTTTAGGGTTGGAGAAAGAATAAATATTTCTACACTATATCTGAATTTACAGAGTTGTCCACAAGCAGAAGAACAATATCGCTCATTTTTCTTCTCACATTCAATGAGTGCCAGGGTTGAGTTTATTCACTTGCTAAGGACACAAACATGCTCTAACATTTTTCTGATCTGTTTCCATAACACGGCCTTTTTCTGTTCCCCAACCCATTCCCGAAGCAGCTTTGAATCATTGTTAATAGCACTCACTAGGGTGGTTATCATATCTCTCTTATCTTGACACAGCTTTGCAGGAGATGCAACCTGGCTGACTGTTTTGTCAGCAAGATGACCCATATCTACTAGTTGACCTTAGGCTAATACTAGTATGCATTATTCCCGATTCCCAGGCACTGTCTTCAAGAGCTATTGTGCTTTAGGCAGCAGAACAGCCTGGTTCTTTAAAGTTGGGTCCCACGCACCCCTGTTTCTGCCAGATCTCCGAGTCAATCCCTCATTCTGCTTCTTGGAGCACCCTTAATCAGCAGCTAGCCTATGGTAGTGGCAGGAGGGGAGGCACTGCAGGATAGCTATCTACAGTCCCCATCATATCTGTCAATTGGCATTCAGGCGGGCTGCTTTAGAACACTTTTTTTCTGAAATAATTCAATCTGCCAATGATCGCTCACCTACTGAACATGAATTTAGCACTCTTCTAGAATAGCACTAAATTTGTCTCCAGTTTCGTTCAGGTACGGCTTTAGCAAATAACAGCATCAAACTCAACTCTAAAAAGGAGCTTAACTTATGTCACTTCCTTTTGAAATGCACAGAGACAAAACACTTACCAGTCTGACCACAATCAAATTTGCCTCCTTGCCAGTCTTAGCCCACACTGACTTTCATAAGGGTCTTAATGTGCCTTGTACACTGAATAAGTGTCAGCCATCTGAGGTAGATCAGTTCAGGAAACAAACCACAAGAAACACTAGAACTCTATTTTATTTAGAGCATAATAATAGAATCTTGAAAGCCTGATACAATTTATCTTTCCTTCCCTCTTATACCCAAGAGTGTCAAGGTAGGCCAATCCCGAGTTTCTCCCTCAGACGCTACTATCTATCTATAGGACAGTTTCATTTGTTGGCATCACGCCTGCATCAAAATAGGAATTGCTACTAAGGACAGCAGATTGTATGCCAGTACAAAGACAGATGGGCTACACTTCAACCATGAGCTACACTTCAACCTAAACAAGCTATGGACAGCACAGTTTTCAGAATGAAGTTATCACAAATTAGGAAAATTAATTTCAATCAATTACTGTTAATATTTTATTTTGTGAAAGGCCATTTATTTATTTTTCTTCACAAGCTAACAGGGCAGCAGATAGGAAATTGTTTTTGAATACAGCAAATCAATTGTGTTCTGACAACTAAATACTGACCAGGATTTCTCTTGATCTGGTCAGATTTTGCAGTGTTGTTTAATAAAATGTCAACAGTTACTTTTTAATCTAATCATATTTTCAACTGTATAACAAAACATGCTCTAGTCTAAAGCTTTCACTTCAAGTTGAAGTACCTTGTTTCAAAAACTATATTACTAACTATAATAATGATGCAGTTGATTTGGATACCCACATACCTTTTTCTTCCTACTTCAGTTTTATTATGAAGGTCAAGTGGCTTTCGGAATTACCTGATATTTGGCTACCATACTATTACACACAAATAATTTCCTAGTTAAATTAACTTGGTCTTGAAATTGAATGAGTTCACTATGATGATTAGGACTTGGTTTTTTCTTCTCCTTGCCCTAAAATGGTAACCGTGAATGAGATTTTATAACCCGGCTGGATCCCAACATTTATCCACCTGACTCAGAAAATCTTACCCACCCTTCATTTTCGGTATGTGATTTATGCTTCTCATATAGGAGAAGAGATAGTTGCCTTGGCATGAAACTATGATTATGATTAGCAATATCTAAAAAGTGCAAAGAGATTTCTTACAAGTGATGTCAACTATCAAGCTGCCATTGCCCATGGCTGCATTTGTTAATTAATAGTAAGGTATCACAGGAGACAGACTACTGCTGATTAATGCATGCTTTGGGTGCAAAAAATAAATAAATCATGGCATCTTAAACGTCTCAAATGTCTTCTTTTCTTGAGGAAGACATTTTGCCTCTCATCCAAGAAGGTTCCGATTGTCAGAACTGAAGCAGCTCTTGGATGAGAGACGAATCGTCCTCCTCAAGGAAAAAACCTAGTCCAGTTCCTTTGAAAAAAACACCTTTTGAGATAACCATGACCTGGATGACTGAGAAACTCCATAGACATTTTATCATACAGCACTACCAAAGAGTCTGCATCTCAAGAGAAATCCCAGCTGCAATGTCTGTAATTGGAAAATGGGCATAAAAGTAATATTATAAACATGTATTAAAATCTTAATTTTAATAATCTCAATGTTGCTTTTTCATAGGATTTGGCATTTTCTAGTAACTAACAATTGTTTCTTTCATCTATCTTATGGCAACTGTGCCAATTCCCTAGAGTGGAGGCATGTACAAACTTGGAAGCTACTGATTTAAACAATAATAAGGAATATTTGTATGTTACAGTCCTTTTGTAATTTCCTCCACCCAAGGCCACACAGGTAGAACAGCAATGCTATTACTGGGGAGAAGAGAATAGCAGTATTTTTAATCAATTTCCTCCATTTTAGTGGGATTTTTAAAAACCTGTATAGTTGTGTTAAAACTGTCAAAGCTGTGCCACTCCTTAGCTACCAATTTGTGATGGCACTACTTGATTTGATGTACAGACTGGGAGAGGACAGAGTGTTAGAAAGCCCACAAAGCCTATGGTTTCCCCAATCCAAGCTAAAACTGTGAAAACATTTAAAAAACAGCATTAATATCTGTTCCTATACATTTAAAGTATCAGCTCCACTTCTACAGCATTGTATGGGTAATTAGAAATGAAAATAATTATCTGCATCAATATACTCTTCAAATTCTTCATCTACTAGGACAATCAAATCTGAAAAACAAAATACCATGATGAATTTAATTTTCCAAGGAATATTTTATAATTGCTGTCATTCACCATACTTCCTAGGGAAGTTGGATGTTGCAGTTCAGCAATATGTTGAGACCCCTAAAAAATGTGGAGAATGACAGAAAATTTGTTGTGGTTTTGTTTTTTCAGAATTGATTATTCTAGAATGTTGAGAATTATGACTGACAGAGGAAGTTTATATGTCGCCAAGTTAATATATGAATCAGTGTGTGTGACATTGTAGACATAAGGGATAATACATTAATATTGATAATTATTTCCATTTTTATCCATCCATGCAACCTTGTGGAATTGTAGCTGGTACTTAAAATATATATATATAGCTGGTACTTAAAATATATAGGAATTAATGCTCTTTATCTCCACCGTTCCACTGTTGTTGAAATTATGTTATGCATCAGATTTTTTTTCTTTTTGTTTGTTATATTCTGCAAAGGGCCTTATGCTTGATAAAACGACTTATACTATGTGAACCTCCATTAAATAATGCCTAACTTGTGTGCCCTAATCTACTGATTAAAATTTTTTCTGATGCCATATCATTTGTACTCCTAACAACAGTGGAAAGGAAGAGATAAAGGAGATTACAACCAAAATGATATGATTAAAAATAAGTTGATTCAAATGTTAATTTTGCCATATCTATATCTATATATAAATGTGTGTGTGTGTGTGTGTCTGTAGGTATGTATGGATGTATGTATGTTCCAGCATAACTCTGGAACACCTCGAGCAATTTCAACCAAACTTGGTACATGGATGACTTGCTATCTGGAAAAAAATACTGAGGGGGTAACACACACCCCTTGTGTGTGTGTGTGTGTGTTCCAGCATGACTGGAATGCCTGGGCCACTGAAATGAAAAGGAATGAATTATATCCATAGTGTCAAATCACAGTACTTTTTGACAGTGATAGTGTGCATTTTGGATTCAAGTTATGTTAAGATACAGCCTGTTGTGCCTTAAAATGGCTTCTACTGTACAGCACAGTGGAGTTGCCATAGTAATGGCTTCACAGTATTCCACAAGGGCGCTCCCTCTGATAAGGGGGATTGGTTCTTAAAAACAAACAAAACCGAACAAACAAAAAATAAACCCCCTAGGCGCTCAGTTTCAAGCAAAGAGAGCAAGTTGTCATGGGAGGTGCCTGTTAATGCAGATAATCACCTCAAAGGCTGTTCCCTGTAGAATCTGTGAAAGATTTTACTTTATAATTTCTATACTGTATTTTAAAACCCTGTAAATAAAAGTATTTTGATTTGACACAATATATGTAATTCATTGCCTTTCCTGTCTAATACAGGATTGGGATAAATAAATACCCAGCTAGTGTGTGTGTGTATTATTTATATGAACCAATTGCCATTAAAAAGGCTTAATGCAGCTTTCTACATATTTTTACCTATTGGCGCCATACACAGGAGAGACTATGTCTTGGATCATGAGCCCACTTCTGCCTCAAACATCAGCAGATCAACTGGCTGTCTTCATTATTAATTCCCAAAGAAGCTAGCAATGACAATGACTTGCTACTGGTAATATAGACTGCAATATTAGGCCATATATGAGACTTCAAAAGGTTATATGTTATTAATTTTGTCATCTTAGATCAGTTGCAAAGCCAAAGGAATACAAAGCCAACTGCAAATTAAAACCTTAAACATGACTGGCTTCCAAAGACAGCATTCTGTGTCCCAAGCTTTACAACAAACAACATGCCAAATACAAGGACAGAGTTCTATTTTGTCGTTAGCCCTAGAAACATTACTTCGGTGCCAAAATCAACATATTTCATCACTATCACAAAATGCATATTAGTAAGGATATAAGGACAAAACAATTACAGCCTAGTAATGATAGGCTAATGGACAGCAGTCCATTTCTATCAATACCCGCAATGAATTCTTCAGGATATATTAATTTGATACAGTAAGTGCAGAGAGGGAAAAACCAATTAAGGTTTCATGTCCTATTGTGCAACATACTGCATATGCATGAGTGCACCCTAATTAGTCCCACTCAATCAATGTTACAAAAGAGACAGAGAGCTTGAAAACAACCTCAGAAACAGCCACAGATGTTTCTCATTTTTAATTATAACCAATTTACAGTAACTGGCAAAACATCATTGTCATGGTTACATGTCACACTATTACTTTTAAAAAACAAGAGCCAGTGGAATGTCAAGAAAATGAATGGACCAAGTAGCCCTGGTTACTTTTTAATAATAGTCACTGTTAGCAATTCTTGAAAGAAAGTCTCGGATGCTTTGCTTCTTGCTGACTTTGCTAACCTGCCTTTGAATCCCTTTGGACAAAACTCTCAGGCTTTTATGTCACTAGACATCTGATGTGTTATATAGGACTCCAGAGACTGAAACTGCCATTTCTAATTAGGATTTCAAGATTTATTTTAGTAACCAAAAGGTTTTATACAACTCTCTCTCTCTCTCTTTTAGAAACACCATGTTTTATAATTCTTTTCTAAAGAGTGCAAATATGTTTTAACAACTTAATGAGGTGTTTTTTTTAAATACACTCTTTTTATGTCTGCATTTTAAAAAAAAATTGTTCATGGAAGTTAGCCTATTAGCGACTTAGTAACAAAATCTTTATGAAATGATTTTGAAAATTCATGCAGCAGTTATAAATTTTAAGATTTCCATGGGCACTGGGATTCTCAAGCCAACCCACTGATCTGCAGTGATATATAAAATAAAAAAATAGACAGGGATGGAAGGTAGAGCCACAGGTAAGGAAACAAACTAAAAGTCCAGAGGTCAGGGACAAAGGGAGATGCTACAGGGGGAAAAATAGCATAGAACAGGACCATAAAGCATGTAGTACCACAGAGGATGAAGTGGACACATAAATTAGGGGAAAAAATCCAATCCAATCAGAACAGTCAGCATAAGACAGGACGACACTGGAATTCTCAAGCCAGCCCACTGATTTGCACCGATATATAAAATAAAAATATAAACATATTTAAACTCAACAATAGGGAACAAGATGAAAGCGCGAAGAGATTTCATATGTTGATCTTTAGCAAACCACTCTCAAAACAGTTCAGCAGAGTACTAATAATGGTCTTTCCAGCTTATACATTTAAGAGTAGCAAGCAGGGCAATCAATTTCAGAAGTCCTGGTTCTCTTTCTCCAGCAGCAAAGCATAACCCACAATAGGTCTTTTAGCCCTCAGCCATGTACTTAAGTAACTGAAGTTTGCTCCAGAATGTCATAACTAACAGCAACAACTTTTCCTTGCTGTACTGACTAGGTTGGATAAGTTTGTGGGGGGTGGGGAAGGGAATAATGCAACAACCTACAAATCATACGGTAGCACTTGGTACAGATGGAATGATGCTGCTTGAAATAGCTGGGATTTATTCAGAGATTAAATGAAACTGCTTTTTGTCCCAAATGTACAAGAAAACTCTTTGAACATGAACGTTTTATTTCAAGCTTGGAATATGTGAAATAGCGCTTCGAGGTTGAAGCACGCTACGACTCCACAGTATAGACAGAATGGCCAAGAACCACAGGTTGCCATTATGTGCAATCTCTTTTGATCTTCACACTGCTTTTCACTGAAGATATTTTTGCAAATTCTGTTCTTTTAACTGTAATTATATCTACATACATTTTGAAGAGTTTTTTTTTCTCATCACTTAGAAATATGTGAAGTTTAATATAAAAGGACAAGTTTCCTCACCAAGGCACTGAGCCTACAAACCAGAATTGTTCTAACTGCGAGTTTTTGATATCTCATGTTCTTAGGAACAAATCAACTAACAACAAAAAATCTGTACAAATAATTCTACAATACAAATCAGTGATTCATCAGCAAATTACTGGTAGTAAGCTGAAGTCTAAATTTAGACATATACCAGCAACATTTTTCTTTCTTTTTTTATTAATATTTGCTCATTAATATTTTGCCTGGAAACATCTCACTGCAAATATAACTTGAATTACAAGTCGAATAAAGATGTAAAAGACAAGCATACTGACATCTGAATTGCAAAAAAGAAACTTAAAATGAATGTTAATGGATATTTTTGTAAATATGTCTTTGTAAACAAAGACACTAATGTAGATGAGACAAAATCATAGTCGGTTGCCAAATTTATTATGAGAAAAGAGTTGCATGAATATTAAGCTCACATTGATATAGCATTATTTGTTTAATAAAAATGTCTCTATAGTGATATTTAATTCTGTGATTTTGATACTGAAAATTAAAAAAACCCAACAATCTCATTGGTAAACCACTAAACCGGGGATCAGCAACCTGCGGCTCCAGAGCCGCATGCAGCTCTTTGGGCCCTCTGTTGCAACTCCCTGTGGCCCTGTCGCAGCAAAGGAATGAAAGAGCTGTTACCCTGTCGCAGCAGTAGCATGGCTGAAGCCTTAGTGTGGGAGCGAGGAGCCCTTGCACTTGCCTTTGCGCGGCAACAGCATTCCGCCTGTGTCGCAGTACATTTGCTGTTGCCACCAGCAAAGAGGGCTGGGAGAGAATGGGGGGGGGGGAG
>JANHFL010007009.1:435604-448636 GCA_032468155.1 Oxyrhabdium leporinum | reverse complement strand
AGATAGATAGATAGATAGATAGATAGATAGATAGATAGATAGATAGATAGATAGATAGATAGATAGATATAAAAAATTATCCGACCAAGTTGCCAATCTTGCTATATATAGCGCAAGATTGGCAATTGATAATTGACAGTGTGAGATTTCCATTAGAGAAGATTTTAGCTCCCGACCTTTTTCTTATTGTTGGTACATTGAAAAGAGATGAGAGGTGGTTCACCTGAACAGTGTGTGTATGGGGGGGGATATGTCCTGATTCTCCTATTATCCCTGTCACCACCTTAGTGAAACAGGATAGAACAAAGAACTGCATTACCGAGAATATTTGATATGCCACTTTTAACATTGAGGGTAGTATGTTCCCTTTGGAAAATGGTTTTATGTAGCTTTGCTAGAGTTGCATTTTTCTCTTAATGCTAGAAAATGTTTGCAATATAAAATAATGCTGTCTTATAAATGTGCATGTATGTATTTGGAAACATCCCAGGTTGAGTGAAACTGGGGTGCATCTGTTAGTATTTGTTTGAAATAAGTGGAGCTACAATTGAAAAACTGTTTGAATCTTAAGCAGTAAATATTAGTAAAGTAACAAAATACTTAGCAGCATACTATAAGTGCGTTTTCTCCTAAGTGTCTAGAGGTTAAATGAAAGTATCATAGGGAGGGATGATTTGAAACATATATAATAAGAATTCTCTCCCCCTCCCTTGCTTCCCTCCATGCAACAGCATATTTGATTTTATATTTACATATACATTCACTGAAGAAATCAGGCTACTCCATGACATGTGGTATCTCCATATAATTGTCAAATTAACTCCCAGATTTCCTAATGAGTGTGCATCAAAGTCAGACTTCTTTGATACTGTAGTTGAGTAACTAGGAAGACTGCCACAACGTTTTAAATATGCATGGGTACTGGTGGACATATAGACAGGGTACACACCCTGCCTAAACGATGGTTGTCCAACCTTTTTCCTAGCTTACATTGAGTGAATAGAAATGGTCTTGGCCGCATATAAAATATATAATACAATTAATAGATATAAATCACATATTATTAAAAGTTTACAATCTTATGGGGATACCTTACTAGCTGTCCAGAGCCACATGCAGACCATGGGTTGCATATGCCTGATGTAAACATAATCTGATCTGGATTTAGTTTGGGGTGTTATGAACCCAGCTTCTGTGGTTTATACCGTAAATACTATTTTAGGTTTAGGTATAGTATAAATAGCCAAATTGTGGTTTATTCAGTAATAAAGATTCATATAAGACAAACTGGCTTATATCATTTGCAAACCCAACCATCCTCCCATTGGTACTGTAATGAAAATAAGCACTTAAGTATCAAATTAATTAAATAGTAACAGGGAGAAGGTTATCATATAGTGTAGAAGCTATTAAAATGATTTATAAGTACGGGCTGAAGACAAAAAAATGGAAGTGCCTGGATTCTCAAATCATAGATTTGATCTATATGATTGAAGAAGCCTCTACTAGGAGAGGTTTCTCTTGTCTGAAAGGAAGGAAATGACCTTCATCAGTGTTGTTCCTCAGCTATGGAATGTACTCCTTTGAGAGTTTTATTTGGCCCTCACCTTTTGTTTAGGAGGTCTGTAAAGCTGCGTCTCTTTCAACAGACTCTAGGTTTGAATAATTTTAGAGCTTGTATTACTGTTATTCTTTATATTTATAAATTCTTATATAAAGCTAAATATTTTTAGGTACTTGAGTGCTTATCAGAATAAAAATGCAGATTATTATCAGCTAGATCAATAAAAATAGAAAGCATCTGCATGCCTGCTGCAGACCCTAGCTGTAAAAAATATAGTTCATTCTTAGTATTCCATTTTCCTAGTTTATGCAGTACAGATAGAAGTTCCATATTATTGCTGGATTACAAAGTGCAATTAGTACTTTGTACTATTAGTTCCAGTCTTTGATGGCCATATCCTTACAGAACTATGAAAATAGAATTTACAAGAACTACTAAATTTCCCCTTTAGTTCAATATTTCTAACTTTGTAACTTGACTGTTGGGCTTATATTCTCTTATCTTTTTAAAAATATAGATAGGATAATACTGAGTTAGATTTGGTTACTAAAACGATTTGTTAGTATGTGTTACAAAATTGAAATATCTCTATATACCTTAGTAGTGTTAGGAAGGAGCGGGAGCTGTTCCAGGAGGAAAGTAATCCAATTTAGTGACAATCTCTACTTCTAATCCTGTAGGCCCATCCTGGTTATTGGACTGCTGGGGCAAGCGGCCTCAGGGTGTCGATGGTGAATGCCACATGTATCTATAAAGTCTCACAGTTTCGATGAATTGGCAAATCTGGCATGTATTACCAAAATCTGGTTGAGTGGGGGAGCCATCACTTTCTCTTAGAAATTTACACCATCAAATTTTGGCCCCTTCACTCTCCATACTGTGGCAGGATAGAGTGATGATATTGATAATTAGGATCCTTTTCTGGGATCAAGAATGCTCCCGAGGTATTAGAGTGAGAGTGCTTATGAGTGAAAAATGGGTCATAGGAAGAAGGTAAGGATCTTGCTTTTTGGATCTGGTTAAGCTTAGGAGTTTATGGCATGAATCACAATTGTGGACTTACACGGCCCCAAACATGTAAGTGATCGTATACTAGATCACATATTAGCCTTAGAGTTGTTAAATGATTTGGATATGAAGAAAATGTCCTTGGTTTTTGTTGTGGTCATCGCACATCCTGATTCAAGTTAGTTTGCCTCCCATGACTTATGTGGAGCAGGAATGATTTAGATGATCTGTCTCAAGTGCCTCATGATTCCATCTGGTTTGCAGGGGGTGCTGGTCCTCAGATATCAAGCAGTCAGATTTGGTCAGCTACAGACACAGGATGCAAATCAGTTTGTTTGAAATCTTGGGATTTTATGGAACCTAGGAGACGCATATTTTCTGTTGTTGCCGTTGTTCTCCAGAACAATCTCTGATACATGAGAAGTCCCAATTTGCTCATTTTTAGAAAAGTCATTAAGACCTCGTTCTTCCGTGAGGAATTAGTGGCCACTTTAGTGAGAGTCCCCTTTCGATTGGTCTGTTCTGTTGCTTTTTACTTTACATATTACAGATGTTTAATGTTAATGCGGTTTGAGTTGGGGATGGTATTTTTTGCTTTTTATGTTGTTTGCCACTTAGGATTATACTGTTTCAGTTGAGTGGCCTTATCAATTTTATTAATAAATAAATGAATTATTTCCAGTACCCTTCCTTCCTAAACTGTTAACCTTAACTTTGAAAGTATTCTTGAATATCTTATAATACAGCAATCTATAAAAGAATGTAAAACTAGGAATTGGCTAAACAAGTCATTATTGATTTGCTCAACTTCATAACTGTGATTTGTTTTTATTTTGAAATTCTGTAATAATGTGTTTTCTGATCTGAATCTCCAGCACAGAGATTCTAGAAAGAGAGCAATGTGAGACAGAAAAACAAAGCAGTAACAGATTTAACTATACTAGACAAAGCATAGTTGAGAAAGTGCTAAATGCTAAAGTGTTTGAAATACTGTACCTTCTGTCTGTGCTGAAAATAATATAGAATTAAATTTAAAAAAGAGAGTAATGTAAATTATATGATACATAAAGAACATAAAGTGTTGCATTGAAAAAAACAACATTATGTCTGCTTTAATTGTATAAAAGTGGTACTGGATTATTTGAGTTAAGCATTTTTTTGAGAATAGAAATGCCTAGAGAAAAATATATAAAGCATTTGTTTGCTTCATACTAGTTATTTAAAATACATACATGACGGTGAAGTAGTTCCACGGAGCACACAAGAGACTAGTATGGAAAGCATGTTAAAGGCTGTTTTTACTGTTTTTAATTTTATATATATATATATATATAAAAAACACAATTATTCTGTAAGACTCATCAGCTTCCTAACTTTATTTAGCATCCTACATGATAAGCCTAATTTATGCAATAAAAATTCACTTAAGAAATCTGGCAAGGCAATTGAAAAACTTCATTTCCTCCCTCCCTCCCTCTAACACACACACACACACACACACACACACACCTTGTTGCAAATGAAATGTACTGTTTTTAGTTAGCTGTGTTTTTAAAAAATAGGAACTACAAAAAAACATAACAGGAATTATTTCAGTTGGTAACATAGGCTACCAAGTTTTCCAAAAAATATGCTGAAGATAAAGCAGATGTAAGATAAGTAGTGATAAAATTAAAAAGGCATGAATGTTGTACATTTCTGTTCACAAATATTCAGGCACTGAGGTCTCTTGCTCTAGTATTACAGTAAAAAATGTTAAAGAATGGAGCTTCTGCAGTGAACATGCAACCTAATTATAATTGAACAATATTGAAGTTGCTGATACTTTTATTTTTTTCCTCATTCAATTTTTCTTTTGCCTGACTTTTTTGTTATAAGCCATAAAATATGAACCACTGTGAGTGCATGTATAGAAAATGAAATTTAAATATATTTATAAGTAACTGGTTACTTTGGTTTTAATAATACTTTATTTTGCTATTCTTTTTCAGTCGAACTGCGCAGCATGCAAGAATAAACTTATAATTGGAAAACAGAACATTCTGCTTTGATTAATGTATTTAAAGATGACCTATTAATTTTACAACATGTTCCCAGAATAGCAATAATAGTAAGAAAAGGTAAGAATGTCAATATATTGTACCTACATTTTATTTCAAACATTTTTCCTGTTCTCTTGTTAAAAAAGATTTTTATTGCTGTTTTCAAACATCAACCATTAAACATTGGCTTCAAGATTTCAATTTTTTAAAAATCCCACGTACACAAGATGCAAGGGAATATGATAAGGATAGAATACAGTAATGAATAGTTCAGTTTTCTGAATGAATGAAAAATGTTCTGTATTTGAATTGGAGAGTGTGTCAAAGCACATAGCAATACCTGTCCTGTCTTGGTTGATCGTGAAAAACTAGTTAGTGTTGGCCTGATTAGTACTTGGATGGCAAGCACCAAGAAAGCCCATATAGGCAAGAAAGGCAAATTGAAAAATATGTCTCAAAAGGCATGATATTTTAAGAATTTTAATTGCTTTGCACAGCTCTAATATTTATGATACATTACCCGGGGGGCGTGGGGGACAGACTGTTTAAACTCGGGTTTGCACTGCATCTATTATCTGCCAGGGCTGTGACTGTTTTTGTTCAGTTTTTTTTCACCCAAAAAGTGTTGTGACTTGAGGATTCATCTGTGACTTTTTATGATACTGTGAGTTCGTGGCTAATTATATTACTCCTCTCATTAAAGGTATATTACTCAGCACAGGAACACACTCCCCAAAATTAGAATTTTTTTGAAAAGCAGGTTTTCATAGGCAAAAGATCATTGTTCAGCTATACTTACTCAGGTTTTAATCAGTCTTGGAACAACGGTCCAGATGCTAAACAGGCCTTGAACTGAAAGTAAGGAGCAGGCCTAGCTATTGACTGATCTGGCTATTGACATCCATATATATTAGAACTTCAAGCTCACTACTTTTTTCAGGGGGGGAGGGGGAGAAGAGCCTACCAATGGAAAAGGATATTTTGTGGAGAACACTTCATTTTAATGAAATAGAATTGTTAGCCGGATTAGTATTTGGAGACTAAATAATTCTAATATTCTAGTTACAGCTATACTTACTTTAAAGTGTTCTTATCTTTAAGTGTTATTGAAGATCTCTATCACAGACAATAATCTGTTGTCCTCTTAATGCAAATTACAAATGGAAGTACAATGTTTTTCTATATAGTTTTGACATAAAGAAAACTTTAGAAACCTCAGTACAAACGATGCATCTTTTTTTCCAACAACAGGCAAAAAAAATGTTCAAACTAGCTGTTTTCCAAATTGACAGCTAAACAATATGAACAGCTTGCTTAGTCATCTTGCACATTTATTTCACAACCTTTTACTGTATACGCTATCATTCAGTATATAATCACACAGATAATTTGCAAAATAAATGCAAATTGTTAAAAGACAATAAACTTGCAAAAATAAATCCATGACCGGAAAGGTCTTTAAAGTGTGTGGCAAGTGTTCCTGGGGAGACATGTCCATAAATAGGATGCCCCAAGCAAGGGTAGGGAGTTTTTGGCTAGTTTGCCATCTAAGAGAAGCATTACCTAAGAAAAGGACCTTTGAAGATTTTTATTGCACTCATAAATGAATATGGAATGACATACTTTTTCATGTTCAACATTGTGTAGGTCTCCAAAGATTAGTGCTGCAAATTGCATTTAAATGAACTGTTAAGTAATAGAAACATTTTAGAAGAGGCAAGAATGTTTCTAATGACCAGTCCTAGTTTCTGCTGTATTTTTTATTAGTTGGAACTTCTGAACAGTTTTTAATAAATTTCCAAATGCATTATATCTATAATAGTCTAACCTAAGTACTACCAACAAATGGAAAATTGGGACTAGTTTATATCTGTTCAGCAGTTGCCGCAGATAGTCTGGTCTTCTGTCAAAAAGATTGGATATACAAAGCCAATAAATTGCACATCTCTGACTTTATGCAGAGAAATACAGCTTCATGTAAGATTGAATTTGTATTTCTATAACTGTCCGGTTTGGTATAGCAACTAAATAGTACAGGTGCAGACTCCAACAAATAGAAAGAACAATTGCAAGTAGCCTACCTTCCAGAGAAGACTGGTATACTGTGTGGGTCAGAAGGAGGGCTAAGAAGATATCTCAAGATCCCTCATAACCAGGACATAAACTATTTCAACTTCTCCACTCAGAACTGCACTACAGAGCACTGCAGGCCAAAACAACTAGACACAGGGACAGTTTTTTCCTTTGTGCTGTCACTCTGCTGAATACCTAATTCTCACAGTGCTCTCTAATATCTGTATATTTAGCCATATTGTATGGCTGTATTACAGGTAGTCCTCGATTTACAATCACAATTGAGTCCAAAATTTTCATTGCTGAGACATTTTTAAAATTTTTAAGACCTTTCTTGCTATACTTGTTAAGTGAATCACTGCAGTTGTTTAGTTAATCACACGATTGTTAAGTGAATCTAGCTTCACCATTGACTTTGCTTGTCAGAAGGTTGCAAAAGACGATCACGTGACCCCAGGACACTGTAACTGTCATAACTATGAACCAATTGCAAAGTATCTGAATTTTGATCACATGATCATGAGAATGCTGCAAGAGTTGTAAGTATGCAAAAACGGTCATATGTCGCTTTTTTTAGTGCTGTTGTAATTTTAAGTGGTCATTAAATGAACTGTTGTAAATCGAGGATTATCTGTATTTATCTTATCTTTCTTACCTTCTTACTCTTATTGTATGATTATGATGATGATTATCATTATCATTATTCAGTTGCTTTGAATGTACACGCATCTGCACCAGAGACAAATTCCTTGGTGTCTAAACATACTTGGCCAAATAAACTATTCAATTCAATTCAGTACTACCTATGTGAACCATCCACTAACAACATTTATCTAGTCTATCCTTTATCTAAAGCATACATCTAAAATGTAAAATTTCTACTTCACCTGAATCTAAAATTCCTGTTGATTTCACCTTCAGGTTACATTTACCTGCTAAAAATAATGTGGAGGGTGATGAAATCTTTTTCAGCCCATAGTGTAACTCCCAAGAGCTGACTAGGCCTATTATTAGGCATGCAAATACCAAAACCGCTTTAAAATATGCATTGTTGCCACTTAAGTAATATATGCTGAAATGTCCCGGGAAGTCCCAAAATACCAGTCTAACTAGAATAAGGAAAATTAGGGCCAACTAGTTCTTAACTCAAGTAAAAATGGGTAGATAACCGTACCATCTAATAGAATTTACCTATTAACAATTTTCACGTGTGTGTGTGTGTGTGTGTGTGTGGATGTGTATGAAAATGTTCAGGTAAAAGTTCTCACTATGTTATAAGAGAACATAAAATCCAAATTGAATTTTAGCTTGTAAACAAAAATTGAAGAAATATTAGTGATACCCCCACTTGTCATGATTAAGAGTATCTATCTCTTTCGTTGCTAGAGAAAACATATTGGTCTCACTGTTGTGCCAAATCTAATTTAATATCAGTTTCGTCAGTGTTATTAAATAATCATATTTCCATAATGTCTTTCAGATGAACATTAAGAACAGGAATAGGGAGTTTCTGGGAAGAAAATTCATTGTCTTAAAAGTGTGAAGAGACTCCCAGAGTGTGCCAAAATTTCCAAAGTGAATGACACGGTTTTCCAGATTTTGTTTCCTTTTTTCTTTTGGGGAGAGTTTTCAGAGCTAGCATTTGAAAGCTGTCTGCTCTTATTGCCACCCTTCCCTTCTCCCTACCCTGACAAAGCAAGTAAAAAGATGCCCATACCATCCTTTCGTATATCATTGTCCCTACCCTTCTGTGTCCCACTGAAAAGTTAGGTAGCCATGTTGCAGCTTCTGAAATATTGTTGATTCCTGCTTTAAAAGCTCTTGCTTTTCCCGTTTAAGTGGACTTCTACTTACAGCAGAAGATTAATTATTTGTCTTCTGTCTGCTTTTCTTTTCTGAATTCACCTATCATTGAAAACAGAAACTGAAGTTTTATTTCTTTTTAGCAGTTTGCTTTCAACCTTCTGTGTTGAACACTATTTCTCCCCCTCATACTAAAATTAGTCCTTGTGTAAATGAATGATATTATGTCACAGAAGGAATCTTGTAGCTGAGCAATCTTTGCTGTCACAGAAAGAGACAAACACAAGTGTTACTATGACTGATTTTGATTTTGAGTAATTGGTGAACATGCAAGGAAGCAAATAGGAAAACAATAAATGGAACTGGGCAATAACAATTAAATGTTCTGAGTTAAAATGGTTAACCAATAAAAGAAAGGCATAAGCCAGCGTTAAGTAATTTTTTCATTTGTCTATCTAAAGAAATGTATATGGCCCCACCCATCTTTTGAACCACTGCCCACAGTACACAGGTAGTCTTCAAATTACAATGCCAGTTAGGCCTGGAATTTCCTTTGCTAAGCAATGCTGTTGTAAAGCACTTTGACATGTGACTGCATTGTATCGCAATGACGATTCTCTGCGGCCCCCATTGCTGTTGCCAAGTGAGCACCTCCTTGCAACTATCTTCTGGTTTCCAGCGACCAAAGCAGCCACATGGGAGAGGGAGCACCTGGTGGTGCGGACGGCTAGGGAGGCATGGTGTAAGCACAATGGCGGCTGCCGCCTAGTGGGAGAGGGTGTGAGAGTTGGTGGGGAATCGTGGCAACTTGTGACCTTCCCTACCGGCTTCCCTATTGACTTTGCTTGTGGGAAGCCAGCAATTGCAATCATGTTACAGCCAAACTCTGCAACTGTTGTAAGCGCAAACCAGTTACCCACCCGTGATTGTGTGACAATGGACACTGAACTTTGAGGAGCAGTTACAACTACCACTCACTTAGTGCCATCTTTGAATAATTGCTGACTGGTTGTTATTCAAGAACTATTTGTAACAGCTTTCTCCTTGCCAGTAGATAGCATCACAGTCTAGAAAGTTCTGCTTCCTTTTCAATCATTTTAAACGATTCAGGTATTCTGAAACTGAGTAAACAAGTGATGTTGTATCTCATCAAATTAATGTATTCTTGATTCTCTGTAGGATGGCTGGTTGTGGTGAACTTGATCACTCAATCAATATGCTTCCAACAAACAAAAAGGCAAACGAATCATGTTCAAATGCAACACCATCTCTTATGGTTCCTGAATGTGCTATCTGCCTGCAAACATGTGTCCACCCTGTGAGTCTGCCCTGCAAACACGTCTTCTGCTATCTGTGTGTAAAAGGAGCTTCCTGGTTGGGAAAGCGATGTGCGCTCTGTCGGCAGGAGATTCCAGAGGACTTTCTTGATAAACCAACTTTGCTATCGCCTGAGGAACTCAAAGCAGCCAGTAGAGGCAATGGGGAATATGCTTGGTATTATGAAGGCAGAAATGGCTGGTGGCAATATGACGAACGTACCAGTAGGGAGTTGGAAGATGCATTTTCTAAAGGTAAAAAGAGCACTGAAATGTTAATTGCTGGTTTCTTATATGTGGCAGATCTTGAGAACATGGTTCAGTATAGGAGAAATGAGCATGGACGTCGCAGGAAAATAAAACGGGACATAATAGATATTCCAAAGAAGGGAGTGGCTGGGCTTAGGTTGGACTGTGACTCTACTGCTATCAATCTAGCAAGAGAGAGCTCTGCAGATGGTGCAGACAGTATACCACCACTAGGTGCTGCTGCTGCTGGGCAGCCTCCAGCAACTGTTAGACCCCTTCCTACACTAGATGGTCAGCTGACGAGTCCTGCAACACCATCACCTGAGGAAAGCGCTCTAGAGAACTCTTTTGCCAACTTGCAAATCAATGGAGACAGTTTGATTGAAAGGAGCCATAGGGGTGAGGGAGAGGAAGACCATGAATCACTACCTTCTGGTAGGATGCGAGTTATTGACACCTCCATAGAGGAAACAGAATCGGATGCTAGCAGCGATAGTGAGGATTTGTCTGCCCAATTTCAGCTGCCTGTACCCTCTGCTCAGCAGAGACATCTGAATGGAAATCAGCCAGCCTTGGATAGACCAATGGCAGGCAGTGGGGTGGGAAATACCACTGTGAGATCGAGAAGGCCTGATGGACAGTGCACAATAACAGAAGTCTAAATCTAGAGCCATGGTTTTAAAATTCAGTCTTATACCTGTACATTTTGTCTGTATTGACATTGCACTCCAGCCTAGCAGTCTTATTTTAAAGTGTTTCCGCATGAGAAGAAGGGGAAGAAAGGAAACCTGATCATCTAACATTAAAATCTCTCTCTTAATTTGTCTGGAACACTGAACACTTAAAAATCTGGGCATGTGTTAATGGTTTGGAAGCTGTTTAGCAACATTCAGTTTTGTAAAATGTCTGCTTTTATTTTGTAGTATATGGCCCTCTCCATATTAAAACCCATCCTCCTTTTTTGACAAATGTATATTCACTGTACAACTTGGAACTGTTATTATTTGTTGCATTAAGTATCTTAAGTAACTACCTGCATGGATTGATGTATGGAAGGAATATTAAAAACTGGAAATGATCAAGAGTTTGGAAATGTGCAAGATGCTTAATTTTAACATAAAATAGTTGTGACTCCTGAAATTCAGATGTTTTACTAAAGCTGAAAGATGAATCATCCCGAATGAAATGTAAAATAATTTATGTTGCAGAGTTTTACTTGTAAAGAAGTCATGGTGTCTTCATTGGCTCTCTGTCTAGTCCCTGTAGCTTGTTTGCGTCTTTTTTGTGTCGTTTTTGTTATAAGATTTATAATTTAATAAACTACATTTTATCAACAATCTTAATTGAACCCATGTCACACTAAAGACATCTCTTGAAAGAGGTATATGCACTGCCTTTGTTTGGTTAACAGAAGAACAAAATGTACTGCAGAACAAGATGACTGGAAGAAATGTTGAGCAGAAAAATAAAGATGCTTGCACAATAAGCTCCTATGGAAAGATGCTTACAGTAGTTGAAGATAATAGAAGAGGCACTATGACATTTGCTTCTCCTAGTTTTTCTATAACAGGATGTTAGAAAATCATTTTTACATTGAAATTATTAGAATTTGGTTTTCAGTTATCGTATTATTTAAGTTATGTTTTTCTAGGAATGGTTTTACATCATTTACAAGAGAACCAGTTTGGTCTAGTGGTTAAGACACCAGGCTAGAAACTAGAAGACTGTGTGTTATAGTCCTGCCTTAGGTATGGGACAGTCACACTGTCTCAGCCCAGCCCACCTCACTGGGTTGTTGATATTTTCAAGAAAATAGAAGGAGGAAGTATTAGGTATGTTCACTGCCTTGAATTATTTATAAAAATAATAAAGGCAAGCTAAAAATAAATAATAAAACCCTGTAATACTTTAGCAGCATAATTAAATGATTTTTTAAAGTAACGTGGTTGAGAAGTTCTAGCATTCAATGGGCCACCTGTTTATAGCTTAATCTCAAAGTAGTAGTTGCTTTACAGAGATACACTGCAATATATATAAAATATGTACTTTGTATCTGGAGCCCATAAAATGTAGGCTGAACAAAACTATTCCTAATAACTGAAAATAATAGTGTCTGAACCTCCATAAATATTTATTTGATGCACTAGTTACGTTACTTCTATGCTAAAATTTTGTTTAAGATGGCATTCTGGTGAATGTATTTATTTAATTCAGGAATCAAATTTCGAAGACATTGTAGATGAAAACAAAAAACTATAAAATTACTCAGACAATAGAATAAGTCCATATTAAAATAGCAGTTCCTGAGGTCCAACCATTACTACCTTACAGCAGTAGCAGTACCAGAATTTAGTGACTATTCTACAGATTTCTAAACACTAATCGGCTACAAAAAAAAATTATTTCCTTCACTCAATTTGCCCAGTTATTATACCTAGTATAGTTGACTAGTGCAAAACGTCATTTACTTTTAACATCTGCAGTAGTGAGGAGATATACCTTCTCAGAGATATCGGGCTCAAAGAACAAAATGTTTAGATTACAACAATTTAACCCCTAAGTGGTAAAAACATTGGGCTGGGAGATACCAGTATCCCAAATCGTGAGTCTACACCTTCCTTATTCTAGGATGATGCAAAGTTATCCATGAAGATCAAGCAGGCCAAAGATATCCCCATAAAGATATGTTTTTACCAGGGGTGGACTGCTGCATGGTTGCAGAGGTTCGGACGAACCTCTTGCTCTGAGCTCTGGCTGGGCCCACCCACCCACACTTGCCCTAAGCTATCACTAAATAACTCACCTTTCCGCCACCCACGCTGCCCAGGTGAGCTTTGTGCCACCCCTGCTGCACTCACCCGAGCTGCTTTAGTCATCAGCTGCATCCCTGCAGCTTCGCACAAGCCCCAAAGCGGAGCGTGCAAGCAAATGCGCATGCACGACCAGCGAACCTTTTGCCAAAGCAAGAGCAGCCGGT
>JANHFL010007009.1:368321-391397 GCA_032468155.1 Oxyrhabdium leporinum | reverse complement strand
CCTTCCTTCCTTCCTTCCTTCCTTCCTTCCTTCCTTCCTTCCTTCCTTCCTTCCTTCCTTCCTTCCTTCCCTCTTCAGTCTTTTTTCTACCTTCCCCTCTTTCCTTATTTTTCCTTCCTTGCTCTCTTTGCGTCATTCCTTCTTTTGCTTTTCTCTTTCCCTTTCTCCTTGCCTGTTCCTTTTTGCATGCTCAACAAATGAACAAGTAAAAGAAACAATGATAGTATGGGCAAAAAACTTTGGCTATACGATAGAACTAGATAAAATGGCAAATGCAAAAGGGGAAACATTTCTCCTTGGTTTTATTTTTAAGTTTATTTTGGTAGCCCTCTGCCAGTTAAAACAGAGCTGGGGGGGGGACTGGCAGAGGCACGCTGAACTGGTCCTTTGCTGTTTCCAGGGCAGACCCACAGGCCAGATTTAAGCACCCCATGGGCCAGATCTGGCCCACAGGCTTTGAGTTTGACACCCCTGGACTAGATATATCCAGTTCCTGCAACAGTTCATCTATGTTTCAGCCTCCAGCTCCCTAATCATCTTTGTTGCTTTTCTTTGTACTCTTTCTTTTTACACTGGCTTTTATCCTAAGAAACCAACAGTTTCTTTTAATCACAGAACAGTTGGATCCTTCAGCAGTCCATAAGATTGTTGCTCAAAAAGACATACCTTAGGGCTGTCTTCATACATTCCTGTAGGTGAACTCAAGGGTAGGAAAAAAGTGAAGAGGAGAATGTATCTAGATTTCACAGACATTAGGATTCAGCAGACTGTTTCTTTCCTAACTCAACTTTTAATGAAGTATAAGGAATTGAAATGCAGCTTTTTATTCTTCACAAACCTTCATAGGATCAACAAGAGTTTCCTGTGTGTGAGAATGAAAGTGTTAGCAATAATGTTCTCTAGTATTATATCTTCCTCCAATCAGGTGGCCTTGCAGGACGTATCTATTTGATGTGGTATGGGAATGCCTGCTCCAAATTTTGATTTTCATATTGAGAAGAGCATTTGAGCAAAATGCTGCATAATTATTTATCCAACTAAGCGACTGCTAGAAACAGACAAGTGTGGATGTGGAATTCAAATGTATTAAGTTTGACATCTTTAAACAAATGAGGCATTGGAAACTGAGAGTGCTTTTCTTGATAATACTTCAGTTCCAGAAATTTAAGCAAACAGAACAGCTCAACAATAATTTCTATTAATTCAGATAGGATATCCATGATGGGCCTCATGTTGCTCATCCCATAGAAACGAACTCTGATGGTGGAAATCCAGAAAGTAGCATCTCAATCACATCATAGCAATAGCAATAGCACTTAGGCTTATATACTATTTCACATTGCTTTCTACAACCCTCTCTAAGCGGTTGACAGAGTCAGCCTATTGCCCCCAACAATTTGGGTCCTCATTTTACCCACCTCGGAAGGATAGAAGGCTGAGTCAACCTTGAGCCTGGTGAGATTTGAACTGCCAAGTTGCAGGCAGCCGGAAGTTAGCAGAAGTAGCCTGTAGTACTGCACTCTAACCACTGCGCCACCATGGCTCATATAGCGGGATTAGGACCTCCTTTTTCCCTGCTGATGATCCCTTTAGTGATGTATCCCAGAATTTTGTTTGCCTTCACAACAGCCTGGCCATATTGTTTATTCATTTGATAGTCATCTGCTATGAGCACACCTAAATCCCTTTCTTCTGTTGTTGTGTCTAACACGGTACCCCCCCAACACTGTACTCTGTCAGAGGATTCCTTTGTGCATGATTTTACATTCAGAAACATTGAACTTCAGTTTCTGTATTTTTGACCAATTTTTCAGCAATGCCAAATTGTTTCCCATGTTAAGAATACCCTCAGAAACATCAACTGTATTACACACCTTTGTCTTATCAGCATTTCTTTTTATTATTTTCATTCTTTTTCTGCAGTTTTTCTTTTTTTTCTCTATTCTCTTCTCTTAACCTAAGTTTAGTTTACATGAGTTTTTACTATTGTAATCAGAATTCTTAATAATAATAATTTTTAAGAATTTAGTAATTCTTAAAAATTTAATAATAATAATCTAATTATTTTTTTAAGAATTCTTAAAAATTATGTTAAAAAAATAAAACCACAGTAAATTCTCCATTCATGTCATGGGTGTCATCTTTACATCTCCTAAGAAGCATCTGGTTGGTTGGTTTTAATGATAGGGACTTCTTGGCTTTCGTACTGCCTCAAGCAAATTGCAGGACATAGCTGTGAAACAAAACATTTCCCATCATGCCTCAATCCATGCTGACTCACTACTGCTGCCTACTTTGGGAACCTTAAATTGGCCAAAAGTGGACTGGCACCTGTCTCGCAGCAACCCATTAGAAGAAAACAGATGACAGCTTCAAATTTTCTTTTTCTCAGGGGGGGAAATGATTTCTTTCTTGTTCTATGTATATCTAACAATGGAAAAAGAGATGCAGTTCCTCTTAGATCTGTCTTGTGCCAAGAAAGAAAAAGAGAAAAATGAAGGGCAGAGGGAGGAGGGAGTACATTCTTTCCTAGATGTTAACTGGGTTAACAACCCCAATTATCTCCCATTCCTGTAACAGTGTCCTTGGAAATGGTTGGGATGCAAAATGATGTTAAGGCTGTTGATACCTGTCCAACTCCTTGAATGAGACCCAGTTTTGCCTGAATAGGAAAAACAGTTATCAATGCTACACCTATTATCTGCATAAGTGATGGCTTTTGATCAATTAGCTATTTGCAAAATAAAAAGAACTATTCATTTCTTGATTATTGTTTCTATTTCTCAGACGAGTAGTTATTTGAATCGAATCCCTCCAGATTCTGTCCTGCCAATCTCTTATCACCTACCCAAACTGGGTTTTCATCTTACCCAGAGTGAAGTCTGGTTCAGACTTTCACTGGGGATCATGTACATTTTCAAATATAAGTTACTAAATGACTAAGAGACCTCAACTTCTAAATATATACACAAACCATCCTGACAAAATGAGAAGGGAGGGAAATTTTTCTTCCATCATTATTATAAAGGTATTGTAAAAGTTAGCACCCACCCCTCTCCTAAAAGAATGAAATATTTTGGAAAATATTTTAAAAAGGCAGAATATTATATTTCCCTAAAGAAGAAACATGCTCTTAGAAAGCAGCCCCCACCTTTGTTAATAGCCCCAGCAGGACTGGGCCAGCCTATCTACAAGACAAAAGACCTTCAGCTCCAGGATGATGGGATTAAGACAAGGCCCTCGGAGGGGGGGGGGAATAATAGGACCATTTAGCAGAAGGCACAGAGCCCACTGCATTGCAATCTCCTAAGGACATTGCATCACCCAGCAAACTTCAACCAAACCTGGGAGCTCAGACAAACATGGCCCCCATAGGAATCTGACAACAGCCAACAGAATACATGTTCTTGCACAGGAACAGGAAGCTCAAGTTTGAAGCCCAAGAGAAAAAGCCCCTCATTCTCAATTCCATGTGGTCAGCTGCCCAGAACCATCCATGTGCTTCTGCTTCATCAGTCAATGGACCTTCTTTCCAATCAGTGGACCCTCTTTCCATTTTGTCACCAGTGCCTTTCTCCCAACTTGGAACTGGAACTGGATATTTCTTCCAACAAAGGGGAAATGCTGCCTCCCCTCTACTTTAAAAACAATGGTTTTATAGGATGTCTGCAACAAAGCTATTCTTCATTCAGAAATGCTGCCATCTCAGTTCTCATTTGTTCTCATTCCAACCATTCTCCAGATCCTCAGATCAGCATGTATTACCAATTCCCAGTGGACAAGAGACTTCTGTTCTTTTGCAGAGTAACTGCCATGATCCACTAAGAGCTTTTGTTAGGTCAAAAGATTAGCCTACAGAGAAGATGATACACTCATCTCTGCAGAATTAGAAGGGGGAGCAATTCAACCTGCTGTCTACCTTTTATTTTACTACATTGGATCCAGAGATGCAGCCAAGTAAATTAAGTCCCAAGGTTTGTTGGCTTGTTTTACTGACATCCCATTTCCCCTGAAGATCTCAGAACAGCTTCAATGAAGGTTTCCTTTTATTTTAGCCTACTGTCTTTAAGTTTGGGCTGAAAGAGTATGATTGTGCTAATGTCATACATGGAGCTTTATGTCCAGATGGAGACTTGATCTCTCCACTCCAAATGCAAAGCTTTAACCATTAGACTACATTGATTCTCTGTGCATCATTGTTGTTGGCTTATTCCTTTTTCATGTGGCCTCTGATATAGTCAGGGGACCAGGCAGATTATTGGCTTCCAGAGGAGGAAGGCCCCTTTATTCTCTGGCTGTGACTGCTCTGAACCCACACATTCATGGTATACACAGCAAAAACATACTGAATGGGCTTGCAGCTGGTTTAAAATAACTATGCAAAAATGCTATTTTTCTCTGTATTTATTTTGGCTAGTTCAATGAAGTTTAGTTCTTGAAATAAAACCAAACACACTTCCGTAGAACTGAGAAACGAAATCATGTCTACAACCAATCTTCTCTAAACGATAATGTGGATGGACAATGTATGCTCAGACGTACTGTTCATAAATATATCTGTGATGTGAAAAATGTTCCAGAATTGTGTATTGTATTCCCGCCAGCTGGCTGCTGCTGGCCTCTCCCCTCCTGATTTATTCAGCTTCAGATAACACAGCATTGTAAAAAAATTTCCTCCTCAAACAGCAGACAATTACAGGCTCCTTAAAGAGGTGAGAGAAAGGTTAATAATAAATAAAACATTTTCTATTGTTTGTTCTACAGTGGTCAAAAATGCAGGTTCCTTTTGTGTCTCCTTCTGAACTCAGTTCTCATTTTTAAAAAGCCACTTAGAAAAGTGCCTGAAGGAGAAAAGTGCACCTCAGGCCCTCATCAAAGGCCCTGTATAAATTCATCAGTCACAGGTAAGAGAGCTGATCCCCTTGTGAATTGCTAACAGTTGAAAGAACATAGAAATAAATGGATACTTTTTAAAAAGGAGACATATGCAGAGTGCCTTCACCCAGAAGGATTATGCTGGCACTTTTTAACATGTTTACAAGTGTGACTTGTAACTACAGATAATGGATGAGGTAGGGAGAGGTCCTTGGTTCTCTCCGAGCTTGCTTATTTTCTTGCAGATGTTTCATTACCCAAACTAGGTATGATGTTACCTAGTTTGGGTAATGAAATTTCTGCAAGAAAATAAGCAAGCTCAGAGAGCACCAAGGACCCCTCATTTCAATCCCGAGCTCCAGATATTTTCCTTTATTGGATGAGGTAATGTGATGAAATATCAAGCAAACTCTGAGAAAAGAAAGAAGAACAGTACAATTGTGGAAGAGAACTCCAACCCAAGTGAGAAGGGAAGGGTGGAGAAAAAAGAGAAAATCTGCCTGATTTATGCTGAGCATAAGTTAATGAGGAGAATTGCTTTGACAATCCTTCAAAATACAGTTCCATATTGGCAATAAATAACTTTCTACAAATCTAAGAAGTTCTTGTTTCTTAATTTTGCCAGACTTGCAAGGTTTAAAAGACTGCCAGCTAGCTGAATGGGGTTTAAAATGGCAAACTGAATGAAAGCAAGTTTATGGCAATAAGAACACCACCACCAATGGTTCTCCTAATGGAGTTGGAGATAGCAGTGCAGTTGCTATAAAAAGAGGGTACATTCCATAATAAGTTGCAAATGAAATCCAAATTGCTACCGTATTAATAACGCTCTTCTATAAATCTATGGAGTGTTGGAGTAATCTGTACAGTTTTGGTCACTGCACATTTTATAGTAAATTCTAGAACTGGCAAAATGGCAAAAAGAAGTTAACTAAAAAGATGTGCAGCAAGGAAAAATGACATTTGGCTTTTTGTTTTTTGTTTGCTGAGAAAGAAGTTAGCTACTGTATATAAAATCATGCTTGCTACAAAAAGAGGAAATAAAATTCTTTCCCCCTTCCTATGATTTCAACTCAGAGTAATCCATTGAAACTAAATGGAAATGACCATTATGTATAAAGTAGATAAATAAAAATCAAATAAATGAAATAAATGGAAAGGACCAATTAAAAGAAGTGCTTCGCAACCACCTCATACAAATACGGAGATAATTCTTCTGATAGCCCTCAATTTAATTTATTTAGAAGGACACAACAAATCTACGATAGACTTAGCAGCAGCTACACCACTGAAGAAGTATGTTGCTCCTTGAATTGCAAACTGTGTTCTTAAATGCCACTACTCTTGACCCACTGTGGAAGTGGATTACCACCATCATACCCTTCTCATTAGCTTCTTGGCCCCTCTGAGAATCGGTTTTGATCTGATCCTAGGAGGAATAGATTTCAGTTCTTATAGTTTAGTTTTCTTTAGTTCTGAATGTAAAAGAATACTGGCATCAAATTATAAAAATACTAGCTTCATACTGTGGTCCAAACTTTTGTTGTTTTATGCACAAGAATGGAAACATTGATTCCAGGCCATCAACAGTGAGATGAATCATAGCACAACCTGAGACCAGAATCAAGAGGAAGCACTAAATCACTTGCACTAGAACAGGGCTGTCAAAACTCATGGCCCATGGGCCAGATGTGTCATGTGATGACCGTGCCCATGCCCATGCCCGGTTTAGCGAACGGGAAAAAAGTCACGATACATCACGTGACGCCAGGGTGATGATGCAAGTTAGACACCCCCTGCACTAGAAGAAGGTATGGTTTAATGGTACAGCATATGCATATCTATAAAGTCCTATAAGCAGGTACCCCAGTTAAAAACAGGCCAGAATTTATTTATTTTTTACCAATTGGCATAATTGAACTCAGAGGACCAAAAAATCATTTTAGGGGGAAAAGCCTGCAGGTGCTATGAAGCAGAATCAAGTTTTGGTCTTTGTATGAGGTCTCATTTTTTTATTGCTAAGTCTCAGTTCTGGAACTGTGAATGGATGGAAGAAGTAAACGGAAAAAAGCATGTAGATCTATTCTTCTGCTCCTTGCTGCAGATGTTATATTTTACTGCAGAAATTACAGGAGAATCTAAGCTGCGTAGGGGTTTTCTATTTCAACTCAGACAAGGTGACAATATCTGACGACTTCTCTGTAAAGGAACGTGAAGGAGCCATTGCACACAAAGATTAGCTAAGCAATTTATTAAAGAACACTCGATATGGACAGCGTTTATAGGGATTGTTGACCCCCTCAATCATGCAGGCTATACACCTTGGCAAAATTTCAAGTCACTTTTCCAAAACAGAAATAGGATAGAACATTTCAACAAAACAAATAGAGGCGGGCTGCTCTTGCTTTAGCAAGAGGTTTGCTGGTTGCGTGTGCGGATTTGTGCACGTGCCAGCTTTGCTCGCACGTGCCACTTTCAGGCTCGTGCCAAGCTTCAGGGACGCAGCTGATGATGAAAGCAGCTCCAGTGAGTACAGCAGGAGCGGCGGGGAGCTCACCTGGGCAGGGTGCGCGGCGGAAAGGTGAGTTATTTAGCGTTAGCTTAGGGCAAGGGCGGGTGAGCGGGGCCAGCCAGAGCTCAGACAAGATGTTTCCCCGAACTTCTGCGACCATGCAGCACCCCTGAATAGAAAAGTGTAACTGTGGACAAAATATTGCTTTTTCATTGTACCTTTCATATTTTATATTTTTTAAAAGAAAGAATGAATTGCTTGGAGGGACGCAATAGTGTCTTAAATTTCTTCTCTGCTACTTTTCTATATTCGGCCTTGGGAATAAAAATTTACCATGCAAAGTTAATTAGTTCTCATCCTTTGGTAATTTGCCTTTGTTTTCTGCTGGGGCTGGCATTAAAATGAGCTATTGCATTTGTGCAACTGCCGCCTACACAAGAAATTTTAAACACATTTTGTAAAATACTCACAGAACAAGGAGGATTGCTCTACGTTCCTAGAAACAACCCAGGAAATGGAAGAGATTTAATATACTCTGTACCAAAATGCAGACCTGTTCTAATAAATGACAATATAACAACCAACAGTTCATTAGAGCTTGAACAACAGAGAGAGATTTAATCATGTAAGGAGAAATGGGCAGCCATTTGGTTGAGACTTTACAGTAACAATACCTTTCCAAGATACTATTAACTAAAGGCGATTAAGGCACAAACCTCAGTTTGATGACACCTCAAGATATAATAGGGGCATAAATATTAGATAGTATGTCCCACCATTCTACGGAGATTTATTTCTAAGCTGACCTGTCACAGTTCTTGGAGTAATAAAACTCCCCATCTCCTCTTTCCACACAACAGAAAAACAATGAGTAGTAAGGTACCACTGTACTTTGTACTCTGGCACCGCACAGAGATACACAAGCATTCCAGGTACATGTTTCTGAACAATACTTTCTCTTCCTAAGTTTCTGTTCCCTGCAATGTTGGAAGAGTGTGGTCACATTTTTGCAACCATGAATTTTCATGAAAGGTCTAGTTATGACTACACATATGATTGCCTCAATACGTGTATGGTGATGTGTGGGGGGGGACAGTAACAGAAACTAGAAGATCCAGCAAAGCAGGAATTCACTCCTTATATAAGTGGAGAAAATCAGGGGATGTTTTAAAGGGGATCCTGAAGTGACTAGAAGGATTCAGACTGGGTTTATAGTACTGATAAGGCTGCAGGCAATTCCCATATAATATTACAATAACAAATAAAGGTTGCTAAGTAAGAGTTTAGTTGCAATCTGAAGCTAGCAAATGTGGAGAAGCAAGAATAGTGCCAACAAAAATATAGACTGCCAATAACTCCCAATACTAACAATAAAACAAAATTCAGTTTTGTTCTGATTTTAGATAAATCATAATGGAGCCAGGTGCACGTGACATTTGATTTCTAAACAAATCAATGTGATATTGATGGGCAAATTGAAAACTAGATTCAACAAGTTTCCATAAGTTTGACAAATGACCAGAGTGAGTTTTCTTATTTGCAACAGTTGTAGCTACTATCCCCAACATCATTTGTGGATGCCCAGATTAGCAAATTGTTCTAGGCTCTGAAAATAATTTCACCTTTTACTGTTCAGGATTTGACAATGGAACGTGTATGTGACAAAAATTCTGGGGTGAACTTGTATCACTTTCTAAAGCTGCTAATTTGCAATAGTGTGGTTGTGACTTGGGAAATGCAGTGATTATTTTAAAAAATATCTTTGAAATTACTGTGCGGGACCCTGGTGGCACTTTTCTGGGCCAGTGAATGAGGAGCCTTCTTATACCAGTTAAGCTACATCATACAGAGGCCTCCATGTAAGAAAAGGAAACTGATTGGTGGAAGGCATTCTGTATTTTCTACATTGCTACAATAAACTGTTATTTTGCCAATATACAAATAAACAACAGTTGTAAGAGAACAAAAACACACAAATATATTACTATGCAGAGCAGTTACACAATTTAAAAAGTAACCTGGGGATTATAGGAATTGGCAGAAGTCCACATCCTTAGAATTTCAGGTGTCCCCTGAAGAAAAACACAACTTGTGCATCGAGTTGCTAGAATTGGAGTTGGGATTGATAGGCAATTCTTCATAAAATGTCTGAAGCTTTTCGGGAAGAAAAAAGGGTTGAATAATTTGCAGTGTTTTTTCTTTGTTACTCACTAAAGAAAGGTAAAGATTTCCTATGTCTGGTCATGCCAACTCCAGGAGGAAGTGCTCATCTCCATTTTTTAGCCGAGGGAGTCAGCATTGTCCAAAGACACTTCTGTGATCATGTGCCCCGCATGACTATATGCCAAGGTGCATGGAATGCTGTTACTTTCCCACTGAAGTGGTGCATTTTTATCCACTTGCCTTTACACGCTTTCAAACTGCTAGGTGGGCAGGAGCTGGGATGAGTAACGGGAGCTCACCCCATAACATGGTATTTGGGTCTTGAACTGCCTCCTGGTTGATAAGCCCAGCGTCTTAACCGCTAACCACCATGCCCCCTATTTTGTTACTCACTATGAATAGCAGTATCATAAAACATGGGAATGTGAAAATGAAACATTGACATGGGGTTGCACACCAAGTATGACCTATGGATTGCTGTGAAAAGGTTCAATAAAATTAACTACTACATTATACATGCCAAGCAAGTCTTATGACAAGGCAATGATAATATAATTGCTGTCTGAAAAATACAACAGTTTTCTTCAAGGCATCATGATTACTTCACAAAAGCAACTAAAGGATCTCCCTTTCTTTGCTATCCTAAGAACAGACCCCTTAGATAGATATGTCAGAGATGTTATGGCCTGAAATGCTACTTTTTCTGATGTGCAGTACAGAAGGAGAGATTAAAGACCAAGCTGATATAAGCAAACTGTCTCTTTGTTTTAGCTCAGCCAAGTAATTGCCATTCAATGATTGGATGGACCCCTAAAGAGGAAGATTTTTAATGACTTTCAATAAGGCAGCTTTGCAGAATTGATATTTCATGCAGTTGCTGGTAAGAGAAATAAACCAGGCTACATACATAGCATATCAACAGCCAACAACACAAAGATAGATTAAGGGAAATACATGCCTGTAATGGCATTCGTCTAGGATTTCTGGCACCACAGCAATCCCATCTGGATGCAATATTTACACACTTTGTCAAGCTTGTGCCAAAATCAAGTGAACTCATAACTGACAGCCATTTCTATCAGTCAAGTTCAGTAAAATAAAGCCTTCCTTAAATCAAGCTCAACTGCTAGCAACTATGTAGGAATGACCCTTTTGTTTGCTTGGCAAACAGATTAGAATGGTTTGCCATTGATTTGTTCCGAGATAGTTGTTTTGGACTTCTCAGTCTAATATAGAGCTCTGGGATTCCTGGTGAGCTTCCATCCAAGTACTCACCAGGGCTGTTTCTATTTATCATGGTAAGCTGGTAGCTGCTGTCTCTGCTGAGTACAAGTCCAAAAAAGTAGTTGCATGGCAGATAGCCATAATGTTGCTTATCTGCCTCCGTGCTTCAACTTTGCTTTACTAAAGACCAGAGTCTCTAAGTGCAGGTAGGCAATCAAATAAGTAACTGAATCAATATGAAGAAATCCTGATCCAGGAAAATCTTAATGTTAATTCTGTATCTGACTTCACTAATCCTTTAAAACATATTGGGTGTCAGCCCTGCAAGGTAGATCAGGCTAAGAAATCAATATCATTTAGATCAAGACTTCTTTTATTGTAACAGCTACAGAAACAGAATCTTGCAAATCTGAATGTGTTTCCCCTTTGCTCATTTCATCCGGTTCAACTAGGGAGAAGCACGTGAAAGACATTTTCTCACACTGCTCTTCTAGCCCAGGCTCCAAGACCTGATTGTATGGCTGTTTCCTTGTTGACGGCTCTTCCTCTTATCTTTCAGGGTTATTCCTATGCTTTCACATTGAGGCAAATGGAGAAAAAGGCTAGTAAGTGGAATTAAATAACTAAATGAGCCATCATGTGATCACGAATACCATTTGTAAAGCTTGTCTCCATGCCATTAATTTATCAGTTTGCATGTCTAAACATTGTTACAATGCACATTTATCTATCTCTGGATGCAGCTGGCAGAAGTGGTCATATCAGGACAAGGGATAAGTTGTACAGAAAGATCTGTGTCTCTTGATAAGTTTAGCTTTGCCCTTGAGATGCTGGGTAGACATCTGTCTCCTTCTTTCCCCACTCAACCCATGCTGCTGATCAAATAAGCTTCCCATGGCTGTCAAGAACTACTGCATGTTATCTCCAAGTCCAAAAACAGACTACCTGAAATACTAACTGCTAGGGGTGAAAAGAAGAGGCTTTCCACTTCATGTCCTACTGCATATGGTTGGTCATGGGGACAGGATGGACGTTTGGCACGATCCAACAAATTTCTTCTGATGCTATTATCTGAGTCTAGTTTCTAAGCCATATACAGTAATACTGAATGAAATAATAGAAGTTCTTTTTATAAACGCTTGCACATTCAGAAAAGCTTATCTAAGTAGATGCTTTGAATTGGAAAAAAATGTTAGTAAAACTTTAGATTGAGCATTGCAACATTTCAAGAATTGCAGATTAAAAGGGACACATGAAGCATGAATGAAAAACCAGTCCATTCAGCTTTAACAACATCATTGCAAATAACTTTCTATCTGCTAGCATGCATTTTTTTAAAAAAATGCATAAAGTTAATTTTTTATATTAAATACTAGACCTGTAAAGCCTAAAAAAGATATACAGAATGTAAGTATTGGCAGGGATATATTTCCCTGGGTTATATTGGTCCCTGGGAGATATAGCATGTTGGACTAGATGGGCTTTTGCATAATCCAGCAGGTCTCTTCTTATGCATTCTCCCAGGGACTATATTGATATATTCATTCATTCATTCATTCATTCATTCATTCCTTGAAACAAATCTCAAACATTGAAAACTGCATGACTATATGTAGGCATCTTGGTACAGCAATAATCTTTCCTAAAGTAGTTACAAACTAAATGCACTTGCTATTTCAACACATGCATCTAACATGACATGATCATGCACACAGCATTTCTTCCTACCCTTTGTGGGGGAAGTCAGAATGTACAGCACTCAATTTAAATTAAAAACAGATTAAGGAGATGAATAATGACATGATATTCAAAGAAAAATTACTATGAGTTAACTACATATATACACACACATACACAGTCAGGGAAAATGGAATCCTTATCTAACTGATAAAACACTGAAGACAGTAAGAATGATCCAAGAATCCAAACAGTTTTTTCAGCAAATGAAAAAGATGAGATTATTCTTGACCAATGTAGTAGAGTTGCATAGAACTAGTTCTGGTTGTGAATATGGAAAAGAGTGTTTCAAAAAACATGGTACTTTCCCATCACTCCTGAATCCACAAGTTGGTTCAGACCCACTAAAAAGTCTCAAGCAATTTCGTTCAAAAATGTTCTTCTCATTGCTGGTGGTGCTGAAGGAGACCTGGAGGCCCATCTGGAAGGTAAGCGTCTGTTTGCCGGGCGAGCTGGCCGCGAGAATGCCTTGCCATTTGACTGCTTGGCTGCCAGAGATACCTATAACACAAATGTGTCTGCTTAGGTTAAGATCTCCAAACAAAACCCTTCAAAAGCATCCAAGGAATCTGAAGAGAATGACAGGGTGAATGTGGTCGGCTTTACAACAGGTGGCCTCAAGCTATTAAAAGATCTGGAGAATGTATTTACCATTTACATAGTAATGTACAGATGTAATGACCAAAGAACTCTTGCACATGTCAAAGAAGTATGTGACATGTAAGTAAGACACAAAATGCATGAGTGGCTTTAATTTAGAATGAAAGCAGACTACCTTCTTTTTGCTCCGCCAACTGCTAGAAAGAGCTGAGCTGCAAAGTAAATGGCCATTTGATGACTTTGTTATGCATGCAAGTCCTTTGTCAACATGTACTCAGGATCTTAAATACGTAAACAATTTATTGCACCCTATTGGGGGGAAAAAGATAAGGTACTGAAGGATTAAATGGCAACTTGTCTGCACATTATCCATTAGGATCTTTGAAGGCTTCCTGAAATTGCTTTTGCTGTATTTAAGTACTTTATGGATAAAAAGTCATGACCAGGTATGCATGTGTGCATTACCCTTACAGCCTTTTCACCCATACAAATAGACCAGGTTTCACAGTTGTAATCTCCCCTTAAACAGCTTCAATTCAAATTATGCAAAAAAAATCTACATTTGGCTTTACTTGTGTTAAATCTGTATGTTATGTTGAAATGCACATAATGCTAGATGTCTGTGGAGATTCTCAGTCATCCAGGTCATGGTTATCCTAAAGGTGCTTTTTCAAAAAGTAACGACTTTGTTTTTTCTTTGAAGCTATTTCACTTCTCATCCAAGAAGCTTCCTGGATGAGAAGCGAAATGGGTTCAAGGAAAAACAAAGTCCAGTTGCCTTTTGAAAAAGTACCTTTGGGACACATAATATTAGTTCAATTTTAATTTAAAAGATTTGCTTCAGGTAAGAATAATTAGATAGTATGTATTTATTCTTAATCTCTTCCTTTCTTCTTCCCAATGAAAAATGCATTTGATAGAATTTGGTGCAGACAAAGAGTCATACACCTGAGTAACAGTTCAACCTTGGTTCATCTTAAAAAGGTAACGGGATCAGTCCTGGTTAATATTTGGATGGAAGAGAACCCAAAAAGATTTCAGGAGTGTAGGCTAGACTAGGAAACTAAAAACAATCTAGAAAAGGCAATGGCAAACCACTTCCTTGTGTTGAGAAGATATCACCAGAACTCCACCTTAGTTTGACAGATTTTTTTCTTTTCTTTTAAGGTATTACACTCACCTATTGCTTCTCTGTGTTTCTCAATAATGTCAATACCAGAATGTACCAAGCCCAAAAAGAACCATTAGAGACCATTAAACATGACTCTTTATTTCAGCTTTTACTTTTTTTTAAAGAGCAACATTGGCTCAAGGGTATTATGCTGCACTGATTGATGGTGCCATATCCTGCCAATGCAGAGATGTGGATATTTAAAATAGTTTGGAAGGATGGGCATCATTGGTGCCCTTTTAAGTTTTTGTGTCCTAGGTCAGTGCCTGGTTAACCTTAGTTTAAAGGTTTGCATATTGAACATACTACCAATCCAAGGAGACTGTACATATTTTCTTGCAGGTTCCAGTTGTATCTATATCCATGACAAGTTAGTCATGGAATCACTAAATAACTGTATGTATATTACAAATGTAATTTACAAGCAGTTTACAAATGTTTGTGTTTGTCTCCATTTGTAATTATTATCACTGTTTCAACACAACTGAGCTGGCAGCTGCTTACCTCAGAAGTTCACACTCTGTTCTGGAGCTTATCTTCTGGACAGTTTATATATCAGCAGTTTGACACAGTTAATCAAGCATCCATCCATATAGTCAGGGCACCTTGTACGTTTTGTGGAAAATGTCTACATTTTCCCAGATGTACAAATGCTATATTTTTCATTATATTATGCATAGTGGTTATACCAAAAATCCACTGTGCCACTGATCCTTTTTTGTCCTGTTTCTGAGGAGAAAACAGTTAAAACCATACCCCATCGTTCTCTAACAATATGAGGATATTGATTAAAAAGAAAGAACGATGCCATAGCCTTTTATAACAGCACAAATAAGGTTAATTCTGGCCTCAAGCAAGACTATGTTATCCTCTTGGAATAGCAGGATACATTTTACAGTTAAAATAATAAAAACCCTAATTCCTTTTTTTTTCTTTTGAATTCCTACAGAATAGTAAAGCAGCATCATTTTTCATAGCAAACCTAGCTTTTGCTTACATTCCAAACAGTTGTCTGTATTTATCAGCTGTGGAGGATATTAGAATAGCATGCTGCTTACGCCCTGAAGAATTCTGTCTTTGTTCCATGCATATTTTTGCTGGCTGCCTAGATCCTTGACCAGAAGTCCCAAAGATGCAGTCTGAAAGCTTTATGACTCACTCGCATCCTTTCTGTGGCCTTCAGAGCTAATTTCTGGGAGAGTTCGGGAGAGTTTTAAGGGAGAAATTGGGGTGCCATACTGTTGCAGTTGTTTAAGGGACCATTTCTTCCCTCAAAAAATCCTGAAACTTGCTCCTAAAGTGAACCTGGCTCCCTCCCACTTTTAAAGCAAGCAAAGCAGAGCAATTTGTCTGCCTACACTTTAAGTGGTAGAAGATCATCCAAACAATCCCAAAGAGTTGATTATGCATGAAATACTTCTCAACTTTGCTCAGTTTTAGGCATTCAGCACTTTGAAAGTGGCAGTTCTGTCCTAAGAGGCTCCGTTTCCTCTGTTTCATATGAGCAAAAAACCCCTGGGTTTAGGCAGAATTGTGTTTTAGTAGACGCTTCTGCAGTACTTCTTTTCTGCACTTCTCTCTGTACTGATTATATTTTATGGTTGGGTTTAATCACTGTAATTCTTCCTTAGAGATATGTAAATATCAAAACTACAAATTAAATAAATATGAAATAAAAATAAATATGTGCCAGCAGAGGGAAAGAAAATTGGCCAGTTAGTTGCTTCAGTGATTTGTCAATTACTACCCTCTTTTTACAGGAAAGAAACAATACTGAGTTCCTTCCCTTCATGACCTCTTACTTCGTGATAACTAACTTTTCCAGATGCTGCATTTACATACTTGATCAAAAATGCCAGTTCATTTTATTTCTCTGTAATATTGGTTTTATTGTTATTATTTATCAAGTTCTTTTACCACTCGGTTCACCACTAGATACTGCTATATCTTGACCCAGTGATGCATGAGATAGCGAGCAATCACCTTCCCCTTGCCTTTGAGTCCATCCTACTGATTTCAGTGTAAGAGTAGGAAGATTAATGGGGCAACTCACAAATCCCTTTCAACTGGGATACTGGTCTATAGGATGTTGCCCAGTGGAAGCTGACTTTCTCAGAGACTATCTATACAAAATGAGTTTGTCTGGTCTGTTAGTCATCAAGCAATGCTCTGCTCAGGGAACCACCCCAGCATGAAGTGAGGGGGCAGGAACCCAGAAGGCAGGCCTTTTTGGCTGTAGCTCCAACTCTGTGAGATCAAGAGAGAGCTGGCCTCCTGCCCTTCTAGCTTACAGGGGGCCCTTAAAAACCTTCACTGTTAAGCAGCCCTTGGAGACCTTGGAAACTTAGTGGGAGAGCAGCATGCCTGTTTTATTAATGTTTTCATTACTTTACTGAATTAATGTTTATACAAAAGATTGCCAAGAGTGGGACAATACAGATGTTACGTTAATACTGTAGATAAATGAATTATATTACTAATGATCACTTCAGCTTAGTCCTGTAAGTTTGTTCCCAAGAAAAGACAGTGTATAGTTAATTGTACAACTTATCATAACTGAATACACTATCTACAATATTCTTTATGCATTTATTTTGGAATAAATAGGCCCTTGGACCTTTTTTTGTTTAAAGATACATCTCTGCACCTTTATGTAGTTGGCCCAGATTGTGTGTGTTCTGCTCTTTTTAACAACTTTGCTGTAGTTTTAAAGAATTTAGGGATATAAATTCTTTGCAGGGGAGGAATAATAAAGAAACCTGGACAACATTTTTACCATGGTTATCTATGTAAAATGTACATGGAATACAAGTCTCTTGCATCCGATATTTAACTTTTAATACCCAGCTACACAGTTTAGCTACACATGAGCCTCTGTGGCGCAATGGTTAAAATGCAGCACTGCAGGCTGCTGACTGCCGGCTGCCTGCCATTTGGCAGTACAACTCTCACCAGGCTCAAGCTTGACTCAGCCTTCCATCCTTCTGAGGTGGGTAAAATGAGGACCCAGATTGTTGGGGTCAATATGCTAACTCTGTAAACCACTTAGAGAGGGCTGTAAAGCACTGTGAAGCGGTATATAAGTCTAAGTGCTATTGCTATTGCTATATGACCTTGACTTGGCCACTATGGCATCCTCCCACTTTCCTGCTTAGACCTCGGCTTATTAAGTCACTTTCTCAACTTTTCTTTTCATTTGTATCCAGCATTATTTTTATTTCAATACTTCTGAGCCCCAGCTGACTTTGGGCATCCATCCTAGGGTTGGAGTTGGGAATTTTATCTTTGCTTTCTATATTTTTGTCTTTGAAACTGTTATGATTTGTGTTTTCTGTTTGTTTGAAGTTGCACACTGCCTAGAGTTCTTTGGGACTGAGGGAGGTGTTGTAAGTCCTGTAAAGTAAAACAATAAAATAATCATCCTCACTCCCTTCTATACAGTGTGATGGTTAATGGGAAAGAATACGCCTTTCCTTTTCTCACACTTAAATCCAGAATGAGGAAATTGGCACTCTGCTCAATGAACACCTCAAAATTCTCACTTGATTCATTTCTCAGGGACAGTGTCTCTCCAGGGATCTAAAGATAGTAGTCATGCCTGAATCTCAGCTTGACAGCTTTCTGAACAGGCGCTAAGCCATCATCCCTGGATGTAAATTTGAGATAGGAGGTGGCAGCAGAAAAAGATACTTGGCAACCAGCATCGGCCTCCATAGGTCCTGCACCAAACTTCATGACTGGAATTCAAATTTAGGGCCTGAAGTCCAGTTTTAACAGCCTCGGTGATATGTTTCAGAATTCTTGAAGGATAACATGTGCAGTTTAAAGAAATTAAAAGTAGACCAGTGTCACGTTCAAAGCATACCTCAGGAAATTTCTGCTTCTCTTTTCCATGCTTGGTGTATAGCCCAAGGTGTCTCACTGAATTCTTCTGCTGCTCCTGCTTTCCTTGCTCTGTCTGGATTACTGGATAATGACCCATTTTTTTGCAGCTGCCCTCGGTAAATTCAGTCTCAGATTGCACTTGTTTTTCATAGTTTTTCAGCAACTTCTCAACAACACCATAGTTGGACCTTGAATCAGCTGATCGTGGACGACCAGACAAATTACTTGGCTTCCAGTCATGTTCATGAAGCATGTGCTGGTAGCTACTTAAAAGTCCATTTATTTGCTTTTGTTGTTGTTTTGTTTTGACATCTTTACTGGGCCTGTTTGCTTTTTCTTCCTTCTTTGAAGACAGCTTGGAATTCAAAACACAAGTCGACTCTTCATTTTCTGTCCCATTGTTCAGACTGTCCTGCAATCCACAGTGGGCTTTAGGAACACCAGGTGACTCTGTTTGGTTCTGCAGCAAACATTTTTGACCTTTATCTGTATGAAATACAGTCCGGTTGAACTCATCAATTTTAGCTTCCAGTGTTTCATTGCGTTGAGTTTTTCCAGTTTCATACCCAGAATCTTCCAGTGTATCACATGCCACAATGTAAGGATTACTGGTACAATGTATACTACTTTGAAATTTGGGATGCTGTTTTGGGATCATCATATATCCATCAGAAGAGCACTTGTGGAGAGCAGGTCTGTAAGAGCCATTTTCAGGTTCATTTTCAATTTTGCTTGCATCACAAGACCACACACTGTGAAGAATTGCTGCTGGAAATTTGTGGTCATTATACTGATCCTGATTTTCTGTAGGCCCACTAAGAGATTTACATTCATCTGACATTGTCAGTGGAGCAGCAGGATAAATTAATGGACTTCCATCTGGATGTTCCTGGGCTTTGCAGCTATTTCTTTGCTCAACATGCTTAGCTAATGCTTCGGAAACGTCTGCAAGAGAGCTTGTCAAATGCCGAGAGGTGCTTCTAGGGGGAACAGGAGGCCCTTCTCGTCTTTGCCAAGGCAAAAAGCTGGTTTCCTCAACCCCAGAAAGAGCAGTTGATGGAGTTTCCTTCAAATGCCTGTTGGTGCTAATCAGATTCTTTCTGTTATTTTGCTTTTCCGTCTCAGAGGCAACTGCAGCCAGTTGTGGGCTCTTATAATATGCCTGGCTTGTCTCTTGGGTAATCGGTGCATTCCCACTTTCAACGGATTCTCCAAGGAAAGGAAACATTTTTTTTCTGTATGGGCAAGAAAAAAAGTTAAATTATAAACAAATTATTTGAAATTAATAGAACATGTTAGCATCATAAATCCATAATTTTTCCCCAACTGATATCAAAAAAGTACAATTAAAGATTTGACCTGTATTTGTAAAAGTACCTTTCATGCCACTCAAAAGAGTCAGGACGTTTTTTGGCAGTCTCTCCGTCACTTCTTGGGGAGGAACAGGATGCTCTTGGGAGGGGACAGTGGGGCTGTGTTCATATCCCATGCTTATCTTTCATTTATCTAATTGTGCTTCCTTAATTAACTCAGTGATTAGTATACATAGCTCTTTGAACCATAACTAGTCCTGCTGATTGGGTTTCTATCACACTAATCAATCTAGTCAAGGGGTCTCCAACCTTGGCAACTTTAAGCCTGGCGGACTTCAACACCCAAGTTGGAGACCCCTGATCTAGTCTATTATAGAAATATATTACATGCTCGTATATGTCTGTCTACTTTCTATCTTAATTCACCAGGTGGAGTTTTCTTTTGAGCTGCCCAAAGAGGCTCGGAGGGGGAGGACTTCCTTTGCTTAACGTGGACTGGATTTTCTGCGCAACTTTGAAGGAGTAGCTTTTGAGTTGGGAGGGGAGGGGGGAGCGCGGCTGCCCGTTGGAGTTGCTAGTCTAATGCGATCGCAGCCAGGCTTGGAGCCAAACTAAAAATACCGAGAAAGAGGAGAGAATTGCAGCTGACTTAAAATTTAAGGAGATAGGGAAAGGGGCTTCCTACTCTGTACCAAGCCCCAATCATCACCCGGGCAGCATACAGTAATTGAAAATACAGCGGCTATAATTGAAAATACAGCCAGGAGTGTCAGTAATTTTGCTGAAATAGTTGGGAAAGTCAAAAATGACCTCTAACCTGGCCTGCCTCTCAAGATTGTCGTGCTTAATCTGAAATGTCAAGACTGGATTATTGTTGTTATTATTTTATCCATCTTAAAATAGTCCTTAGAATTGGGAACAGGTAACGGAATCTCTCTTCCTTCCAGCTGGGACTTTCAGCCTCTTTTGCCCTTAAACAGAAGTTGCTCATAACGATCTAAGGGCCTCTCCACCCCTATTTCATAATATATCCATAAATAAATGACTTTATTTGCACATTGCTTTTTCATCCAGTCAGAATATTTGTAGGTCGTCAGATTGCAGAAAACCTTAATATGCCCTTTGGAGGTTTTTAGCCATCCAGGTCAAAGGTGCTTTTTTCAAGAGGCAACTGAAGTTCCTTGTGTGGGGTGTTTTTTTTTAAGAAGTTTCGCTTCTTATTCAAGAAGTTTCTTCAGCTCTGAGAAGTGAAACATCTTCAAAGAAAACAAAAAAGTCCAGTTGCCTCTTGAAAAAGCACCTTCTGGGCTTAGTATAAACGGATATTTTTAACCTCTTTATTTGGGCTACCTATTATTTCCAATGGTCGAAATAAAAGCACCTGGTACTGAAGGATTCCCAACCAACTCTTTCGATCAGATACCATAGACTGTATGTTTTATACAGGTAGTCCTTGATTACAACCACAACTGGGACCAGAATTTCATCATAAGTCAGTGTGGTCATAAAGTGAGTCATCATGTAACTGGACCTGATTTTACAGCCATTTTTAGCACAGTCATTAAGCAAATCACTGCAGCTGTTAAATAAAACAGATGGTCATTAAGCAAATCTATCTTCCCAATTGCCGTTCTTTGTAGGAAACAGGCTGGGAAGATTGCGATCATATGACTGTAGGGGGTGATGCGATGGCCATAAGAGGGAGGACAGGTTGTAAATCACTTTTCCCAAGATCGTTGTAATTTTAAATTGTCCTTAAATGAACAGTCCTAAGTACAGGATTACTTGTACAGTACAAGACTACATTATTATGTACGTGCACACCCAACAGTGTTTCAAACGACATCCATCTCAAGGTAAAGTTGAAGAATTGATCCAAGGGCTAAATTCTAGTCTCCCCCCCCCCACAACATTTCTTACAGTGTGTATTTTGGAAAAGAAAGGAGCCAAACTTCCTGCTGAAATGGAGGATGATAGTGATTACTTCCAGCGTTCCTGTGAACAGAGGAAGCAAGTTCTCTGAGTAGACCTGGGGCTCTGTAGTCCTAGATTCTGGATTGGGAACCCTGGCAATGCATTAAGGCTGGTGGATGGTGGTTTTTCAGTTTTGTTTCAAAACTATATATCAGTAAATGCCCTATTCTGCCTTGCAGGTATTGCGTCACTCTTCAAAGTAAATAATTCACAAAGTTGTCTGATGTGCATTGGCTTTTCTAACGGAAAAATTATGCAGGTGCTACCAGGTATGGGGCCGTCAAATGCTGACGGCAGAGAGTTTCTTGTGCTTCTTTACTGCCATCTACTTGGGTCTTTGCAACTCAGAACTGGTAGCCCTAAATTTGGTACTGTACTTGATTGCAGGGAGTCACTGTGTATGATGCTTAAAATATACAATAATGTTGGAGATGCCAGGCTGAACTGTAAGAATTAGGACATTGATTGGGATCTCTGCATTTACATACATTTTTAATTGTCTTTCTTCTAGTTTTCCTTCCAAGATAAGGGATGGGGCGCATCACTTGCTAATAGATTAGCTAGGTAAGAAATACTATCATTTTCTTTATTAGTTTTACCTCCCATCTTGTCAGTTCTTTTGTCACATGGAGAGGAAACACACCGCCAGAATATTCAAATGATACTTTTCTCCAGGCTGCTGCATTCTTGATGATGTACTCCTCTGACACATAGGAGATCATCAGAGATCACTATGGAACCAGTGAAATTAATATTCCTCTTAATGTAAATGGTAGACTCCTTGCTTTTATTTTATTTTTTCTTTTGCTGTTGTTATTAATCCAACCGTGGCTCCTTTTGGCATCCCGCTTTGTTGTTGATGAGTTGCCAGCCCCACCAGGTGGATCAGACCATGAAATCAACTGCACGACAGGGCAAAACCCACTTTTATTGAGATTGCTAGAATAACACAAGTGTGCAAGTGTGGCTGTTCTATAGCTTTCCTATTTTCTTGGTTCAGTGAATTAAGGAGGGGGTCTGTCTAAGCCACTTCTGAATGGGATCTCATTCCTCTGAACGTAAACAGTGTTCCCTCCCCTTTTGCCTCAGCAACAATTCCTGCATATCTTCCTCAAGGTCATCTCCCTCATAGTCTACAATTGTGTTCTCCCACCAATTTGTAAACATTTTCCAAAAGCTCTCTTTGACCTCTGTAGAAATTCAGGCTCTTCGAATCCATAATGATGCCTAAGGCCTGGAAATACATTGGAACTTGATTTAAAACATACACATCATGATTGTTCTACATTGTAAATACGGTTTGACAATAAGTAAATGTGTAAGAATTCTGGGTAGGAATGATGAAAGATACAAAAAACTTCTTTTCAACATGGAATATAGTACATTATGGAGAGGAGAGGAAGAGAAAGTCAGATTCATGCTACGTGCTGAACCAATTTGACTAAGTGACATACCAATTTGTATGTATCAGTGAATTCTTTGGGACTAAAATTCTGAATAACCTACATGGAGTACACTACTGAATAATTCTCTGGCCAATCTTTACCAGCCACTTCTGCTGATTCAATCTAGCGGTTCAAATCCCACTAGGCTCAAGGTTGACTCAGCCTTCCATCCTTCCG